>LASR02010822.1:0-11352 GCA_001272965.2 Paraurostyla sp. PUJRC_G6
CCAAAACCCCAAAACCCCTCTGAGTTTAATTTGATCAATGAATTATTATCAAAAATTTAAAGATCTTATTATAGCTTGAAATTTCAAGACAAGTTAAGATTATTAATAATAACTATATCAGCATCGAAAATTACTATCTCATGTCGCATATCTATTGGTAATCACAAAGCTCTAATCCTCTAACCTCATAAAACTAGCATCATTTTCATTAATGATCGAACTATCATTTATAAGTTTGCTATTATTGTTATAGCTACTATCTTCAGATAACTTTTTATTATAACTCTGATTGAACTTCTTAAGAAATCCTCCTAAATAATGAGGAGAGTTAAAAGAAAAGGATTTTCTATGAATAGGTTAAGTTGATTTAGGTCTGTATATCACAGCATTAGGTGAAATTAAAGTCTTTTCTGAAAACTTGTGATTGCATTTCAGATCTCTCTCCATTTATCTTTGTAGTACTTCCTCTTCCTCTAGTAGATTCTAAGTAGTTTAAGAGCCTAATAAAATTTATTAGCTGCTCAGTTGCTATTATTATTGTATAATTGTTTGCTTTAGATTTTCCCTATCAATTATTTGAGATTTTTTTAGCTTAATTTTAATTGGTTAAGGGTCTTTAAATTAAGGTAGTAAAATCTAATTTTAAGGATTAGCTTCTTCCTTTTTTGCCGGAAGAATCTTTATATTATTAACCTTAATTATTTTCTTTATATTATTCTATTAGTTGCAATTATTGTCTCCTTCACCTTAGGTGTTGCTTCTTTTTATGCTATTTTCTTTTCCTAAATTTATTTATTATGAACTAATGATTTAATCTAACTTAATCTTAGTTTTACTAAGTTTAATAATCTTTAATTGCTATTTTTAGCCACTATTTTATGCTGTTGATTATGATGCATTATTTTCAGAATTATTATGGTTATTAGTATTAGTTTTATTAATGCTCAGATGAAGACTATTAGAATCATCAGCTGACTGGTGATTACTTGTGTTCCCTTAACTCAGAGACTATCTCTTATTTGCAATAATGTTAAAGTTCTTATCTTATTGAATCTTTTCAGGAAGCTAATTGCTATAGTAATTCAAGATTTTTATGTTTTTAGTCTTCTATAAATTAGAAAGAACTGAAGTAGAAGATTATTAGGATTTAGGATTAGAATTATAAACTCCTATAGTTGGAGTAGTACTGAGATTACTGCTTTGTTAGGTATAGATAGTGTGTGGATTTGTCTAATGCTATGGAGTAATTTAAAGATTCTAGGTTAATTAAGTTGAAGATTAGTTTGTATTTCTCCGATAGAATGGCAGATAGATAGTTCCACTCTAAGAAGCTTTTAACTAATCTAGATTATTAGAATCTTTTGTTTATGAGAGCTATAAAGTTCCTGAACTGATTAATTATTGTTGATCTTGATGATTGCTTCTAATTTAGTTTAGGATACTATTATTTTTTACAACCCCGGTTTTTTATGTTTGAAGGCCACCTGTTACTTCAGTGCTACATGTTAAACCATATACATTACTCGCTGTATTTGTGAATCCATTACAAGTATTAGATCCTCCATTAACTTAGCTATTAACAACCTGACCGCTACCATTACTCAGATTAGAACAATTAATTTATCTGTTACTAGTATTGAAATAGCTTTTATTGAATGAACTCTACTGCTATTATTAAAGAATAATTCCGAAATTACTATTGTCTGGGGAATTATTTTCTATTCTGATAGGAGACATATTTTTGAATGAAGATGGCTCCACTGAAGTCTAACACTGACTAACAGACTCTTCTGTTATTATAGATTATTTCTAGAATAACTTTATAGTATTTGTTTTCACCTTTGATAAGAAGTTCTAGCCACCCGATGTTAAACCTAATTTAACAATAGTCTTTCCCTAATTCGATAATAATGGAAGCTCCTGAGAAGTATTATCTTTGATTTTATTAATATCAGAAGCTTGAGCTTGGATCTAATGATAATCAACTTGATTAATGTTAAAATCCTCTAAAATATCTATAGTTGACTCATCACCTACGTACTCCCAATTATTGCCTACTATCTCAATACTATTATCTTGGTAACTCAATTCAAAATTTTCGTTAACTTCTGAATCCGGAAATACAACCAATCCAGACGGCCCCAGATCCTAACTGCTTAATTATTAAACCTAAAGAGTAAAAGTTAAATTGAGTTAAAATACATTAAAGAAAGAATCATTTTAATTAGATTACTAAAAGGCCATAAATAATTCTTATTGGGATAGTGCTTGAGGTTAAATTGATTCCATTTCTTTATAGCTAATTTTTGATTTTAAGGAAGAGCTTTGTTTTATTTTAAATTGAATTTAAAATATAATAACGATGATTATATTAACATCTTAATCTAATAATTTAATAGTATAAAATGGCAGAATCATAAAAAGAGAAAGTAAAATTAATAGCCTAAATAGAATTTAGAAACGCTATGATGAGGAGATTGATATCATAGGAGGTGTTAAGTTAATGGATGGCTTGTTTATTGGAGACGCTATTTGTGCTGAAGTAAAGTTTAAACTTCTTTAAAGATTCTTAAGATTAGGATTTGGAATTTCTGAATTGCAATAAGATTTCTTTTGTTGTAAATTGTGCAGGAGACTAAATAGATAATCCATATTAAGATCAAGGAATTCAATATTAAACACTTAAATGGAAAGAATTCAAAGTAATTATATGTTAATTAAGGTTTTAGCCAATAGATTTATCTGACAAATCAATAAGGGATTTTTTATCCTTTATGAACATAGCTTTTGATCAATTATCTGGGGTTCTTATTCATTCTCTTAATGGAAAGAACTGATGTTGTATTGCTACTCTAGTTTTTCTAATGAATAGATACAGATGGGGACTTATAAAGAGTCTTGAATTTGTAAACAATAAGAAACCTGGACTTGAAATGACAGCTAGTCTTCTAAAAATTTTATTAGATTATGAGATTGGCTTAGAAAATGATAATGTGGGATTTCTTACAAAAGATTGGGAAACATTCTTTGAGAAAGGACCATTTTTCTAAGAGGAAAAGTTAGTAGTCAATTCTCATCTTAATTCGTTGAAAAATCCTTTAGATATAAAGTATTAGCCAACTAAAAAATCTAAAAAGTAGAATATAAATATTACTTGGAAAGAAGATGAAGAGATAATCTATGAAAATGAAGAGTAAACCTTTGAGAGAATTTAAATACCACAAAATGATATTCCTTTTGAAATTCCATATGATATTGCTACTAATGAGCAAGAATTAGATAACTTTAAGGATACTCTTCCAGTTGATATTAAAACTAACATTGATATAGCAGACTTATAAGAAAGATAATTAGAAAATGATGATGAACCAAATTAATAAGACTAAGAAGATTTTGAACCTATTATTTTAAATGAGGGCTCCTCTCTCTTAAATGGGATTAGTAGGCTTGACTAATCAGAAGTTACTTCTATTCTAGAAAAATAAAATTAAAAGGGACCAAATAGAAATTAAGAGAGTGATTATCATTAGAAACCTATATTATAAAGTCAAAATTACCAAGGTCTAATTAATAAAATTAATGAAAAAGATAAAAAGACCTTATTTAATGTTGAGTTGAATCTTTAAAAAATAGTAGATGAAGATGAAACCTAGGATTTAAATATCAATGGTTCTCCAAAATTTTATCATAAAATTAAGGTAATTAATAAAGGACCATATGGTAACCCTACCAGAATTTCACAAGAAAGTCTGCTAAGATTATCATAAAATCTAAAAGATTAGTCATTTAAATATGAAAAATTAGAAAAGCCAATAAAGCTATCTGAAATCAGCAAACATTAGTATTTAAAAAAGAATCCGCATATTAAGTTAGGAGAAACTATGCTAGATTAGACTTTTAGATCAACTAGCTAGACTGAGAGATATAATCCTATGAAATTCATAAGTAAAAATCTAAATAAGACAGTGAATGATTATTAAATCGATGAAAGCAATTATTAGGAAACTGAAGATTTTAACTAATAAGAATATAATACTTCTAAAAAAGAAATAAAATTAAATATTCCTACAACTTTCTATTAAAAAGATAATGCTGATCAAAATATTTCAAAGAATTAACTCGAGTAAATGAAAGCTACGCTTTCAAAAGTTAAAATTACCCTTCCTGATTAAATTATGTCTAGAGATAAAATTTATGGAAATATTTCAACTAAAGTGGAATCTATGAAGCTTTAGTTAAATGAAATGAAACAATCATACCTAGAAAATGTCAAAGAAGAGGCTGAAATTAGAAGAGCTAAATTTTATCAAGCTAACTTAGCCAATGTGTTTAATAGTTAATAAGGAAAGATTCCATCAAATACTTGAATTGTGAGCTCTCTTTAGAATTAAAGTTCTGTAGATTCACCTTAAAATTTTATCAGTTCTATTTACAACGATCAATCATCTGTAAAAAGTGAATAAATTAAAGTGGGTAATACGATGGGTCAAGATGATCCCTATTTATAGTAAAATAAGAGGAAACTTTAATTGCCTCTACTTCCAAGAGCTAAAGTTTCAAAAGATTAAATCCTGATTTAGAATCAATCTTTACCTGATAATATTCTTTTGATTGAAGAGAAAATAAAGTAGCAGTAAAATTTACGAATGCAGACTAGACTTAACTTTCTGGAGTAAAAAGAACAGTAGTAGCAAAATTATTTCTAATCAAAGTCAACCTCTTTAACAAATCATTTGAAATCTTAATTTTAACCAATATCAAATACATCTTCATAATAGCATCAAAACTAATCTATATTAAAGAATCCTTTAGATCCTTTAATCCTAAAGGAAGATAGACATCATAACTTATCTTATGTTGATACTAAAATTGAAACCTCATCATAAGAAAAGAAATTGTAAGTCAAAAAGGTTTCAGAGCAGTATGGTAGAAAGGTTTTTGATGGAGATGTGTAGAATAATGAAAATAATTCTATTAGG
This sequence comes from Paraurostyla sp. PUJRC_G6, assembly GCA_001272965.2. Lineage (NCBI taxonomy): Eukaryota > Ciliophora > Spirotrichea > Stichotrichida > Amphisiellidae > Paraurostyla > Paraurostyla sp. PUJRC_G6. Next base: position 4,980 of record LASR02010822.1, read on the forward strand.
AGTATAATCAAAGACAGGCTTATTTTTAACAGAGAAATATACAAATTGTGAAATTAGAAAAAAATTAATACTAGTAATATTAAATGATTGCTATATTTTTCAATCAGTATTGATTAAATAATTTATAATTTATTAATGGAATTTAGCTTTCTGTCTAATCAAGAAGATCAATTGAAATCTCATGGCCTTTAAACTAAGCCCTCCTTGGCCAAACCATTCTCTCAATCACTCTTGAATAATAGACCTGGACCAAATACTGCTAAGCCTTCTGTTTTCTAATAGAAAAAGCCTGCAGCGTTTGCTAAACCTTCGGTATTCAGCAAGTAGCAAGATGATTAAGAGGAAGATGAAAGTGATACTATCAAATCATTATTGAAGCAAAATACCTAGTCTTATTAGTAGAAGGTGGCAGATGAGACTTCAAAAGTTATTGCAGATAATCCATTAGCTTATGAATATGATACTCTCTATGATGAAGAAAAAGAGCGTAGAGAATCAAAGCTAGCATTAAAAAAAGCTTAGCGTCAGAATTTGAAATCTGTCTATATTAATGAATTAGTGCTAGCTAATGAAAGAAGAACAAGAGAGCAAAGTTCAGCTTGGGAAAATATGGAGAAGAGGGAGCGTATAAGAGAAGTAACCACTGGTCAGGCTTCTGTAAATTCAGAGAGCTTCATTACTGAATCTTACAGGCGATAGTTAGAGTTGAATAAGTAAAATGAGTTGCTTGAAAAAGTTGAAGAGACCCTTAATGAAAGAAAGACTGCTAATGCTTAGACTGGAATGATGGGTTTCTACTCTAATTTTCTAACGAAAACTATGGAGAACGTTGTATAGCATAATGAAAGAGAGCAATAATAACAGCAATAGCAATAACTAACTACAAGAGAAAAGTTAGAGGATAAGCTTAAGATCTTAAAGTAAAAATAAGATGAGCATGAGAGATTAGAAAAAGAGAAGAGGCTGCAGACTGGGTACGATGATGATCCTTTTTAAATAAAGAAAGCACAAAAAGCTGATAAGATAAGAGAGGATAAAATTAAAAAGGAAGAGGAAAAATAAAGATCCAGAAGTAGGGAGAGGGAGAGAGTAAGGCAGGAATAAAAAGCTTCAGAAGATAGGAAGACAAAGGAGGCTAAAGAAAGAGAGGCTAAGCTAAAAGCTCTTAAAGATAGATTCAAACAAAGAAAAGGTCAAAATGGGCCAGAAGAAGAGAATTAATGATGGTGAATTTAATAACTATATAAACTTTAATTTCATAATAAACATTAATTAAAAAAGGATTGTGAATTATTTATGGTTATATAACTTTTTTAACAATTAGGTGCAGCACTGTATGAGACAAGTACTGTTTTATTAAATCATATGCTTAATTTATATTTCTAACAATCTCGATACAAATTTTGAGGTTTAGCAGAGTAGGCATATGAGTTAATTTATCCTGAACAAATAAATTCAGGTTCAAATTTTTCCTCTGCTCATAGTGTTTAAGCTTATATGACAATTTATTGTTTGTGCTCAGGGTTTAGCTCTCCCTTTATTGCAGCAGCAGTATCAGCAGGCTTAATCATTTATTTTATTTAAGGTGCTTTATGCACTTTCTCTATCTTGAAGCAGGGCATTTTATGAATTTCTATTTTAGTTGGATCATAAAAATACCCATTCTAGATGTTCTGATTAGATTTTTTGTTTTATTGATTGGCTCTTTAGTGTCTGGTTGCTATTGTATTTTATGAGAAAACATCAAAATAAGATTATTAGGAAAGCATTTAATTAGTACTAGGCTAGATCTTAATACTGCTAGGATTTTACATAAATAAACCTTTTTATTGCAAGTTTTACTCTTCTTCTACCTTTTCCTCAATAAGATTTTCAAGACCTTAATTAGTCTTTGCTTGAAGTTTTGATTGGTAGCTTGTAAATATTCGTTATGTTTCTGAAGGATGGTTCAATCCAGAACCATTTTGAATTGATGTTGAAAATCCTTACTAGTTAGTTGTTGATATTTTATTGAATAAATTAGCTTGTGGGTGAAGGTTAATTGGTAAGATACCACTGCTGGTCGATTTTTAACCAGTTTAAATTGAATTAGGATCAGGGGATCCTGATGGAAGAGAAGCAAGCTAACTTTAGGCTATTGATGGTCTTGTTGAGAGGATTGTTGTTGCTGAAGTGGTAGCAGCTGTTGCAGCAGTAGCTGTAGCAGTGCCAGCCCCAAAGCCTTATCTTGTTGAATTGGGTAGTGTAGATGCCGCCTGCTGGAAGAGCTAACCAGCATTCTCATTCTGATCATTCAAGAGCAGTAGGAAGTGTGGAGACAAGTAGAAATTTATTGTTGGAGAGTAAGAACTAATCTGCTGATTGACGCAGTTTGCATTAGAAGGGGAAAATTAGAATAGAGGCACATTGCCTGGAGGTACTGTAATATTCTATTGAACATTTGGCTGTCCTCCTTAGAGGATCATATCATTAGGGTTCTCAAGTAGGCTTGCTATTTTAATGGGTTCCTCATCTTGGATAATTTTAATTTAAGGCTGCTTTTTGTTGTCTCTCTTCTTATTATTCACTCCACTGGCTGGGAGAGCATTTGAGGACTTTTTATCTTATTTTGTTACTTATTTTGTTCGCTTGGTTTATTGACCAGTAGTTTGCTTATTTTAGTTATCTTAAAAATTAATTTGTTGCTGTTAAAGTTCATCCTAAGGTTAATCTTGATTTTATTCATTTCTAACTGCAAATTCTAATTACTATTGATTGGTATTTTTCCTCTTTAATGCAGCTCTATCTTTAGGTAGAACTTGGCATATGTTATTATTCTTAATTGAATTTTAATGATCATTTAGGTTAATTGTGATATTATTGTTGGCAGAATTTATTTATTAATTACCCTTTCTCTGTTGCATATTGGTAGTGAAAAACTACTATGCTAGATTGTTAGAGAAGCTTCCCATATTGCTATTTAACATTTGGCTGTTGGAGGTGATGACACTAGAGCCTGACATCAGTTGATGGTGAGGAGAAGCCTTAGGGAAAGCACCTTCGTCATGAATACTACCAGCAGTTCCAACTGCTGCAATATTTTGGTTGGCCTGTGATGCAAGTTATTATTGTAAGATTGTAGCAGCAGGGTTTTAGTGCATAATTCTGTGATGATTCAAGGGTCGCTCTGGAGTTTAGAACTCTTGATTAGTATTTAAGTTATTTTATTATGCTGGGCCTGCAGCTATTGCTTGAGTTTTTTGTGCATTGTAAGCATTTTAGAAAACTGCAAATGGTGTTTGCTAGTGAGGTGGCAAGTAAATTTAAGAAACATTACCGTTAGCAACTCTTTATTGAGGGTTATATGCTTGATTAACGAATTGATTAATGTAGCTGTTTGGAACCTCGATGTTTTTTGCAAGTATGCTTTTCAGTTAGTCCCTAATGTACTGGTAGTTAGGTACATCCTTGTACTGCAAACTCTTCAGGTGATAGAAAATATTTTTCACTTCCTATACTTCCTTGGTCACAATCCAGAGCTTTTCTTCAGGGTTGCTCAAGCACTCATTCTTAATGTTTTTGACCTCGTCCATGGTATATTCCTTCTGTTCTCTCCACTTGAGCTTCTCATTCAAAAAGTCTAGTATCACAAAATAGAGACTCCACAAATCGTCTCTGCGAGAAAGGTCCTAAGAATTTATTAGGGAATAATTTAAGTTACAATATTATTGTGCGCGTTCAGTGACGCGAATGAAACAGTGCCCCTGAAGTCAGCCTTCCGACGCTGAGGGACTGGGTTCTTATGATCATCGAGGTGCTTCTTAGCTAGACCGAAGTCAACTATAAATACTTGGCGGTTGTCACGAGACAGCACAAAGTTGGACTAAAAACATAAATTAATAATTAATTTTTAGTTTACTGCTTTTACATCTCGATGAATAAAGCCTCTATCATGAACTTCCTCGATCGCATCGAGCATCTCAATCTAGAAGAGAAATGATTAAAATAAGTAAAGTTACTAAGAGTTATACAGCAATTTTGAAATTGTAGTTGTCTTCTAGGCATTTTCTGACTTTTGCCAAGTTATTTCCTATAATAATTTTTAGATTAGAAATGAAAGCGAACCTAGAAGATCCATAACAATAAGATTTTGTTCTGAATTCCTGACGAAGTCATAAGCACTGCAAACGTGCGTCAAGCCTAAAAGAACAGAGTCAATCTCATCCTAAAAACCTACCTTTCAGCATGCCCAGCACATTATATTCAAAGATGAGAATGCTTTTATTTTTGTCTTTTTTTTCTATCTTTAGTGCTACGTTCTATTTCAATTGTTTGTCATACGCTTCGTAAATATAACCTAATAAATAAGGTTAAATTCAAGTCAAATGAAATCGATTAAGCTTACTGAAAGTGCCCTGTCCTAGTTTCTTAACTAAGTTGAATCTGTCTGATATCTTCATTATGTAGTCTATGGTCGAGGTTAGAAGAAAAATGAAATGGAATACAAAGTGGTAATGAGTCTGTCAATAGTTCCTTTAAAATGTAATTATAATAATTTGCGATATACTCAATAAAATACAATCTGAAAATCTTAACCTATTAACTCTCTTTTATTATTATTAATTATTTTTAAAATTTCTATCAGAAAATTAATGAAGCTTCTTATTGCATCTTAATCACCAAGTCCCTTGGAACCAAACACTGTAGTAGTTTCAGCAGAGGACGACCTGCTAGTAGTGACAAAGGTGTTCAGCGCAAATTCATTCGACTTGATTGAGACTCATTCTCAAATATCTTTTGCAAACAACAACTTAATTTAAAAAGATCTGTGGAAATAATTATTCGCTATATTAAAAGAGAATGGGGATTTAAATCTTTAAGTGCCATTACAATTAAACAATGAATTAATAGAATAGATTTCATCCCTTATGAAACTGAATGGTTTCTCTAATGTTCATTTATAAGATTCTCTCATTTAAGCTAAAAAGCCTCAATGGTAAGCAGCAGGTGCTCCTTTGAAAAGAAAGCAACCTCAAGCTTAACAATAGTAAACTTAAGTAGCCAATAATCCATGGGCTTAACTTTAAGATTAGGTATAAACTTATTTAATTTATTAATATAGACTGCTTCCCTCATTAATGAAGATGAATTAATGAAAGATGTGAGTGTCTCTAACGGAGGCTAGGATGTTTTCCAAAAATTCTGTGGAGATGAAGAAGGAATCAAAGCAGGTAAGCCTTGTGAAAACTGTTCTTGCGGCAGAAAAGAGTATTACAGTTAATTTTACTAATTATTTATTTAGACTTGAGGAAGGTAAGATCAGTTAAAAAGACTTAGAAGTTGGTAATGTTTAATCAAGCTGTGGAAAATGCTATCTTGGTGACGCTTTCAGATGCGCAACTTGCCCCTACCTTGGACAGCCTGCATTTGAGCCAGGTGAAAAGGTTATGCTTAAGAATGCAGCAAATGCTCAGCAGCAGGTGGAGTCTGAAAAGATTCAGGTTAAGACTACTGGAACAAAAGTAATGCTAGATTTGTGAAGTTATAACAGATTAATTTATCATAATAAGATTAGTTTCATTTAAGTTTTAGTTAAATTAAGAATAAGGAAACATTTTAGGTGCTCTATGGTACATCTATAAGATTAATATAAGTAACATGAAGTAAAATATTTATTGAAAAAGATCAGTACTTCTTAGAGGACATATTTTTAAATCAACACTATTGTTTCAGTGGATTGACAGAACATCATTGAAATTTATTTTTTGTTGTTGTTGGTAACTTACCTTATTGTTACAAAGCAAATAGTATTGATTACTATTTCATCTAAAGTAGAGATTAATCGATTGTTTTATTGAAAATTTTGAGATTATCAGTATTAAAAAGCTCGTTGTTTTTATTCATCAATATGATTATGTCTCATACAATGACTCATCTTAATTTCTCATAGGAGTTGAGAAACTTACCTAGACTTAAAAGTTAAGACACGATTATTATGATATTTGATTTAATTTCAGAAGGAAGGCAACAGAGTATTTTTCATTATAAATCAAATAGAGCTAATACTACTGTGTTAATCATCATTGAAGATTTTAGATAAACTTACCTTTTTAGAATTATTTCGTTCTATCTCACGCAACTTCTTGAATTTTATTTCATTCTAAAATAATTGTTAATTGTTTGTTGAGGCAATAGATAAAAGTCAGGATATATATAATATCGTCACAGAGTAGTATTTTCTACTCTATCGAGTGAGCTGGATATATAGATGTCATCGTTATATTAAAGTTAGAGTCTTATCACTTACCTTAGTAGTTGCTTAAGATTCTCATATTTAATACAAATAATTAATTATTAAATACCAGCCATAATTTATTTTAACTCATGGGGTTTT
>LASR02011248.1:0-10971 GCA_001272965.2 Paraurostyla sp. PUJRC_G6
CAAAACCCCAAAACCCCAGGAAGCGAATGAATAGATACAATTTGAAAAAGTATCTTTTAAAGATTAATTAGGCTTTTTAAATACCTTTATCTGATGATTTCAATTTTTCTGACTGATATTATTATAATATAACTATACATTCAAACTCAAACTAAATCACATGCAGTCAGTGAAAACTATACCAATCAACAATCAACCTAACAGTATAGCTACTAATGCCAATGGAGGTGCACAAACTACTAATATTTACAACATAGGAATAAAGACATTGAATATCTTTGAGAATGTTGCTTAAATACCTCCAAATAATATCAATAATACCAGAAATCCTGCTTATAAAGTTTTGACAGTAGAGAACAAAGATTCTACTCCAAATGTAGTATCACACTCAATTAATTAAGCTGCACCTTATTAATCTGTAATTAATCAGCAGCAGCAGTAATAGTTAGATAATGTACGATTTCCTCACAATAGATATGGTCCTTCAACAAAGAAGCGCTAGGACTTCAACAATTAAGTAAACAGTAAGGAAGAGAAAAAAGAGGTTTTTCTGTCACGAAGAGCTCAGAGAAATGAAAAAGCAGCAGTTGTTGCAGTCTCTTCCAAAGTTTCATAGCCCACAAGTAAGTCTTTCTTAGAGATTGCTATGACTGCCACCACATCAGTAGTTGGAGGAGGCACTGGTGTTCCTGAGGTTACCTCTCATTGGGCAGAGGTAGACATTGACATGGAGGACCACTCAGGCAAGACTCATTCCAACTCAAGTGAAAGAACTAACGAGGGCGATATAGTTAAAGATTAGCTGGAGCTCCCTCCTATTGACTAAAATGATAAGAAATTAGCCAATAAAGCTCAAATAAATAAAAGATAGCTGAGTAATGAGAGAAATTAGCAGAATAGTGGAAAGATCAAAATTAAGTCCAAATTTATAGAGCAATTCTCTAGCAATGTAACTCTCTCAATAGTTTCAAAAGCCACTAATGACACTAATGCTCATAAAGAGTTTCTACTTAGAACAGAAGAGAAGAACTATCTACTCCAATACTGGAGAGATTATTTCATGCACCTTCGGCAATAAGAACCTAGATCAATGCTGAAATCAATTCTTGATAATCACCCTGACATATCTCTCTATCTAAGAGCCCACTTCATTGACTGGCTCTTCCATGTCAATTTGTGTCTGGGTAAAGATGATGAGACTCTTATCTTTCTTGCCATAAACATTATGGATAGATACTTTGACTCTGAAGCTAAGGTTCCCCAGACTCCTGCTGATTTACAACTCATAGGTGCAACCTGCTATTTTATAGTGTCTAAAGTTTTTGAAGTTGAAGCTCTAGACGTTGCCAACACCGTTGTTAAAGATATGTGCTATGAAAAGTACAAAGAATAGCAATTTATTGAGAAGGAGACTCAAATAATTAAGAATCTATAGTGTGAAATTGATTCCCCTCATGCCCTAGAATTTTTACTACTCTATTTCAAGATAATTAAACTCTACGTTTAGGAGTTACTTGGACCAGAGCAACTTACTCAGCCAATGAAAAAGTATTTAAAGTTTGCTGAAATGATTGCCTAAGATTTTGCTAAATTAACCCTTGCAGATGTGGAGCTTATATCAGTAAGACCCTCGATCATTGCAGCCATCTCAGTAGAATTTTCAATATTCTCATGCTTCCGTGCTAACAAACGAGATGTCTCATCGCTAAAGACTCCACCTAAATTCAATGATAATGATATGCATATTGTTACTAATGCATGGAGAGATGTAGCTTCAACCATGCTGAAAGAGAAGATAGAGGAGATCGAAGAGTTCATGGTAGAGGTATCTCAAAGAATGAGCTTTATCAATCAAAGGCATGGTAAAAGATTAGAACACATATTCACACCTAAAATAGTTGCGATGCTCCCTCACTTTCAAGATGATTGGGGCAATAAATTTCAGGGAATCATATGATGAGAGAGATAGAGTGAGAAACTGATGATTAATGATTAACATATATTTATAACTTAATAAATTCAAATTAATTAATTCATAATTCAAAATAAAACAGCAAACTGTTCGACCTTCTCAAAAAGTTCTTCGGATTAATGTAAAACGACAATAGTGATGACTCAAATGAACTCTCCCCTGAATCAGTGCCATAATCTAGATCCTCAATCAATGAAAGTGGGTCAGAATAACAGGATTAACAATCTCCTTAAATTGAGAATGATAAATAATAAGATATAGCTGTTAAGAAGAAATCGGAGTAAGATGAAACTTCAGCATAAAAGTTAGAAGAATAAAAAGAAGAGGAAACTGAAAAGATTATCTCAATTTAAGAATCTTTAATAGAATAATCTATTCATAAGTGTGATGAATAGAAGAGCATGATAAGTGAGCCAAAAATAATAATAGAAGCCTATTAATCACCCTAATAGCATTATACTTCAGAAAAGATTAATATTTAAGAAGAACCTTCAGAATAGCATCATTAAGAAATATAAATTGAAAAGTCTATAAGCTCTCCAGGATAGCTGTCACAGCAAGAAAAAGACTTAACTCCATAATAAATTTCATCTCAATAAGAACAAGATTAAATAGAAGAATAAATGGAGGATTAAGAACAATAAGACTTTTAATTTTCATATCATGAACCCCCTAGACCAGAAACATTTATGCAGAAAAAGTTGAAGGAATATGAAGATGAACTTTACTAACAGTTCGGTACTTCGTCTTTGGATTGGAAGCCCAAACTATCCAAGCTAGAGCAAGCAAAGATAAATGCCATAAGTAACAGATTAGAAATCAGAAACTCTTCAAAAAATAGAGAACAATAACATTTAGAAGTATGGGGTGGATAGACTAGCCTTTCTGATGTTATCAGTACTTCGAAATTTAAAATGACTAAGTTAGAATAGGAAAAGCTAGAAATGAAGAAATAATAGGAGCAGGAGCAGTAATAACAGTAGCCCAATAGATTAAGCAATCTCTCCGTTAAAAGTATAGCTTCAAATAACATCACCTCTGGATTTATGGCTGATGCAATTAAGAAAAAGTCTAAGCTTGAACAGGAAAAGGAAAACTCTAAGAAGAGACTTTACTCTGAGATCACACCTTCAAGTGATGCTGACTTGGGAGCTACTGGTGATAATCATTCTTTCAAGCGCAAGAAGCTTAATTATCAAGATTAAGGTAATGGCTTTTTATCAGATGTGGTTATTAGAAAATCAAGAATTGAAATTGAGAAAGAAGCTGCTCTTAAGAGGTAAATGGAAGAAAAAGAAAATATTTTAAGAAATTTCAATCAGAAGGGCATTGTGATGAAATTTGACACCATTGAAAAGAAAGTATCAAATCCTAACAGCCAAAGAAACTCAAGGTCTCCTTAAAATTAATAGTAGTTAGGAATTAATAGGATTAATAGTAAATAAACTAATAATCCAAGTGGAAGATTAAGTAAATAACCATCAACTGAGACTAAAGTAAATTTTTCTCATTATAATTATTTAAATATAGTTACTAGCACCTGAGTAAAAGAAAGAGATCAAAGAGTTCCAAAACTCTGTGGTTCATGAAGTTGATCCACTTTTGGAATAGACAATGATGAGAGACTGATTAATATTGAATAATGTTATGACTAATTGGCTTTGAATTAAGTGATAGTTAAAAATTTAATAAATTATAAATTTTATTTAATGAATAGCAATAGATCATAATAAAGATTTTAGATTGAGTAGAGCACCCCCAATTATAGTATCTTCAATGATTAAGAATATCAAAGTAATTTAATACACATTTATTCATTTCATAATAGAATAAGGGAGAGAGTCTTAAAATACAACTCCTATTAAATATAATAATTCAAATTAGAAATCTAATGGTGCGAGATTAATGTCTCAAGATGGAAGGAAACTACAAAACTCTTAATATTTAACATGTAATACTTTATCTTAAATACTTTTATAGCTGAAAAATCTAAAGCTCCCTCAACTGCAATTTTCAAGTTGAGTTATTAGCCTGTATAGTATTCTGATTAAAGCTAGTTTTAAAATGCTAGCACTTAAAGCGCTGTGCATGCCGTATACCAAAAAATTCTTCTATCTAAAAAATATAAAAATCAACATTTATCTTAAATCACTCTGCAATCTAAAAATTAAAACTCTCACAGAATATAAGTAACAAAGAAAAATACTGCGATTTAATCTACTTACTATGGATAGTCTTAATTTGGGGATTAGACTGTTTAGTCTGCCAGCAGATAAGGTAGATTTAATTAATAAAGAAATCATGAAGTTAATGAATTTTGGAATGGTAAAGAAAGATCATAGAATAAACAAAAGAATACTTGGTTCATGATGGATTATTATTAATAGAAAGTATGCTTTACTAAGGCAAACACTACTCCTGAAAGAGAAAATGAGTATTATTAATAAGATTAATAAGCAGCAAGGGCTACTTCAGCTCTCTCTTAAGATATAACCTATGAGAAGAATGTGAAAAATATAGGAGTTGATAAGTTTGATAGACAATAGAGACTTAATAAGGTTTACTTTGACTCATAAATAAAAAACGCTATACTGCAACAAGATCCTGATAAGACTGTATAGGTTGATGAATAAGTATTCTAATCAAAAAAGAAAACTGTGCATGAACTCTAAATGAATAGAGCAATTTACTCTAGTGTTAGTATGACTCGTCTTCTGAGCGGAGATAATTCAATGGTAGATAATACAGCAATAACTGGGAGCGCTTCTAGCAAGGGTTTTGATCTAATTTCAAAAGTAGGCTAATAAAATGATATCTATGATAAAAGATCCGCCAGTAGACACTAGGATAGAAAAGTTAAAGAATTGCAAGGCAATATTAAATTTTGAGATAATAAATTACTATTTAAACTTTAGATAATATTAAAGATAAAGATTAAAAATGTAATAGAAATAAATGAATAAAGTTTTCAATAATTAAAAGAGCTAGAGGAATTTAACTAATCCCCTAACTGATGATTATTCCGATAAGACACAAATTCCTTCTTATACAACTAAATCACAAAGTGTAAGCTTGCAATTAAATGAAGGAAAAAGCATCACAACTATGAATTCACAATCAATTCTTGAAATCTCTCATAAAAGAACAAGCTCACTTTAGCAAGGATAAAAATTTGACATTTAGAGGAGTATGGATGCTTTTAAAATTGCCATTCAAACTAATTAAGCTTAAATTCCTGGGCAATTAGAAGAACTTATAAATGATTTGAATGGTGCGTTAGATTCAGAAGTCTATCAAAATATTCTAAAGAATAAAGAAGCATTTACCTTTTTGATATAGAGCTTAAGATAAATATAGAGTTAAAACTCAAACTTATAGAATTCTTCATAAAGCCCAATTATTCTTTAAGAACAAGAAATAGAAAAGGCTCTACTAAAGATGAATGATTTACTTAATCGTTTTATGCAAATATTGCCATCAGATTTTCTATAGCCTCTTATCAATGAGCATTTATTAGCAGGTTTAATACTAAATACTTCGCATCAGCAGGGAACTGTTAGAAAAATTTCGAGATCTTGCATAGCTAATTATGTAAGGCAATATAAAGATCTCAAACCAATACTTAAGGCTTTCAGGATTCATGGATTAATAAAAAATCAAGACCATTATTCAAAATAATGCATTATTCTCATCCTACCAAATTTATTGAATTTGGATCCAAGTGTTCTTTCAAATGAATGTGAAGAATTCAAAGAACTTACAAAGGTCCTTTTAGATTTATGCGAATAGTAATAAGATAGTGAGGTAGCTAAAACATGCTCTAAAGTTATGAATGAAATGACAAAGAGATTCAATAAATTCGATTAAATTTTGAAAAATATCGGTGGAGGATAAAATCAGGCTAAATAGCTATCTCCTATGAAAGAGGAACTGAAAAAAAGCTAAATTAAGCTTTCTTAAACAATTAAAACAAAGTCTATGGACTTAGCTTTCGGATTCTTAGATACATTGATTTATCAAAGAATGCTACAATAACATAACTTATAAGATAAAACAAAAGCATTTGAAGAAGCTTATAATATTTTATTGGGGTTCAAGTCACCATCATTAATAAAATATCAAGAATTATTACAGCTATTGATTAATATTTTACTAGAGAGTAACTCGAATTAATTTGCAACGTTAAATGCCTTCAATCTAAAAATGATAAATACCATACTTTCTTAAGTCAGCAACACAGGAATTATTAAAGGTTTGAATTTAGCTAAAATATCCAGTAATCTAGCCAATAGATTATGCGAAAACAATAAAGTTATTCGATTAGAATCCCAACATTTTTTCTAACATTTGCTTAAAATTATTGGTATTAGGGCATTCCTTAACCTTGTCATTAATTTGATTGATAATACATGTAATCAATAGATGAATCAAAATCATAAGAGCACTTAGATAGATTCTCTATTAAATATTCTGCTCTCTATATGTTAAAAAATAAAAAGCAAGGATGATTTGGAACTACAATAATTTATAGAAGTCTTAGACTCAGTCTGGGAATCAGACAATAAACATTAAACTAAAATAATAGACATCCTTCACATTTTATCAGAAACCTTTATAGGATAGTAAGATATACTCAAGATTGCTAGAAAACTTTTTTCTGAAAACTTTTTTACTAAATTAGAGGAAAAGTTTGGTTTAATTAAGGAATCTTAAAGAAGAAATCCTAGCTTACCTTCAAATTTAAACTCTGTAGTTTAATAAGAAGCTATTACTTAAAAAAAGAAATAATTGCTTCTACCTAATATTAATCATCTATAGAATACCTCTCCCATGAAAGTTGTTCATAATTAAATTTCCGAATAGTAGCATCAGAAAAATTAGCAAAATAAAAAAGATATTGCTTCGGAATATTATAATCAAACTCATGAAGCAATAAATAATGAAAGATAAAATAATAAGCCATTTATGAAAAGAATTTAAGTTATTAATAGATATAAAAATGATAATAGTGATGCATAAACTATTCCTAACTCTCCTTTTTCTACTACAACTATGTCAACCCTATCTGAAAAACTAAATCAAATTAAGAAAAGAGGACATGAGAATTATATTGATTAATAAGAAGCTGATCATAGTGCAAACTAAGAGCAAAAATAAAATTTATCTTTATAGAAGGGACGTTTTAATTCATAGTCTCATTAAGTTTTACCTTAGCTCAATAATATTTAAAAGAATGCTAGTATAAAATCTGATTAAATTAGGAACATCAAGCCCCCAAGCAGACTATAACAATAATCTAGGAGTGTCAAAGATCCTAATCAAAATATTGATAAAACTAAGTCAATTAATAATAATTAACTATAGAGTTAAAATTCTTAAGGAAACTTAAAAATAGATCCGAGTTTCTTCTAATAAACTAATGGTAGTTTAAATGGGTCCTTAGATCAATTTTCAACAAAAATATCTAACTATAAGCCAGGATCTGTAAGATATTTATTTATGATTTTCTTTTATAGGGATTGACTACGAAAAGTTTAAGATTCATGAGAGGAACAATTACTAGTTTAGGAGATGGAAGTAATAATGGAGACACAAAATAATATTTAACAATAAGCGAGCTAGAGCCATTAGTAAATACAGAATTAGAATGGAAGATGTTTTTATCAGATATTAAATCAGATAATTGGAGTAGATAATATGAAGCATGCAATATACTCAGAAGAGCTTGCAAGTTTCATATTAAAGAAATAGTTTATGGAAATAAAGCAAGCAATTAGGGTATCTTAAGATAAGTTATTGAAACCTTTCATGAGATAAACTAATAGGTATTTATAAAAGTTTAACAGTTTAGATTGTAAAATTAGTAGACTCTTTGAGATCTTAGGTTTCGAAATAGGCAATGATTACTCTCTATGAGATGTTTGAATCTTTGCCTAAGTAGCTGATTGAGTAAGATTTGGATTCAATCTTTTAAGTCTTAATTAAACGATCTGTTGATACTAATCTATTCGTTTCAGAGGAAGCAGAAAAAACTTTGATGTCTATGTGCAGAAATCTTTCAGACACAAAGATTCAGAATTCTTTATTTGCATTAAAGAGCACTAAATCATCAGTAATGAGATGCTAAATCTGTCGATGTCTGACAGTTTTACTTATAAAATTAAAGCAGAATTAGTAATAGAAGAATGGACTTGGCAAAAATAATTTAGATAATGAACTTAAGATAATTGGATAAATTGGAGGAGCATTTATGAAAGATGCTGCTGTCGAGGTTAGAAATTAAGCTAAAGTATCTATTAGATAAATAGTTAATCTATATGATGAGTAAGTTTAATTGCTAAATTATCAATTTTAGATTTTCTAGTAGGAAAGATTTCTAAAATGTAATGATGCAAGCAATGAATGAAAGCGATTACAAAAAAGTGATAGATTTTATTGAAAATGAATGCGTATGATAATATTTATTAAGATAAAGTACATAATGATAATTACTATTAAAATTAAATCATTTAATTCTTCAAGCTTTATTTCTTCTTCTAAATATATTAGCTCTCATTAAAAAGAAGAACAGATCTATCAATCCAGTGTATAAAAATCCATCACTAACGCCTCCTATAAATTTATTGCTTAATGTCTTGAGCCATCCTATAAATAATTAAAAGTAGCTCATCTCTGTTATCTGACTAGACTAGCTTTGTCTTAATTCATTTGATTCTTCTGAGCTAGAAGAAGATGCTAATTCTTCCAAAGAGAGAGCTTATAGATTTTATTAATTTTCCATTTTATTGATAATTTAATTAATTATTAGTGGCTTGTGAATTAATATAAAGATATAGCTTATTTACTAAGTTATCATTATTAATAATAGAAGTATCTTTTAAATGGTTGAGTCTCTATAAGCAACTAATGGCTATGATGATCCCATCTATGCTAAATATAAAAACGTCTTAAAAGGAGCTGAAAAAGTAAGTATTCTTTTATGGTTTAGTTAACTCATTAGGGTAAAGTCATTACTCGTTTCCCACCTGAGCCTTCAGGATATCTCCATATTGGTCATATAAAAGCAGCTATGTTGAACTATCATTATGCTAAGATGTACGAAGGCAAAATGATATTGAGATTCGATGACACTAACCCTATGAATGAAAAAATAGAATTCGTCGAGAATATTATTAGGGATTTAAAAACTATGAAAATTACACCTGATAGCGTTACTTACACTTCAGATTACTTTGATGTATTGAAAGAATATATGGAGAAGATGATTGAATTAGGCCTGGCTTATGCTGATGATACTCCTGCTGACCAAATGAAAGCTGAAAGGGATGTTGGAACTGAGAGTAAATATAGAAATGCAACAGTTGAGGACAATATGAAGAGATTCCATCTGATGTTGTAAGGTAAAAAGGAGGAAGACAAGCCTAAGGAAGAGCTTAAGAAAGAAGAGTAAAAGTAAAAGAAAGAGGAGCAAAAGAAAAAGAAGGAGGATAAAAAGAAAGATAAAGAAGTTGCCCCTGTAGAAATAGTATCTGATTGGTGTATGAGAGCAAAGATTGATATGTAACATAAGGTTAAATGCCTAAGAGATCCAGTCTTCTACAGAATTAAAAAAGAACCTCACCACAGAACTGGAGCTAAATACAAGGCTTATCCTACATATGACTTTGCCTGTCCCATCGTAGATGCTCTTGAAGATGTTACTCATTGTTTGAGAACTATTGAATATCATGATAGAAACTATATGTACCATTGGGTCTAAGAAAAATTAGGTCTTAGAAAAGTTACAATCTATGATTATTCAAGGCTTAACTTGGTTTCTACCGTTTTGTCAAAAAGAAGTTTGAAATGGTTCGTAGAGTCTGGTCATGCTGATGGATGGAATGATCCAAGATTCCCAACAGTTCAAGGAATCATGAGACGTGGTTTGACTGTTGAGGCCCTTAAGAACTTTATGCTTGAGTAAGGTCCTTCCAAGAATACTAACTTGATGGAATGGGATAAGATTTGGGCAGAAAATAAGAAAATTATCGATCCTATCGCCCCTCGTTACAATGCTATTGTTAAAAGCACTGCTGTTAAAGTTATTCTTGAGAATGTTGATGATGAAGTTCAAGCTAAGTCAGTTCCTCTTCATCCAAAGAATGCATCAGTTGGCTCAAAAGCACTTTTAATGGGAAAGTATTGTTGGATTGAGAAAGATGATGCTGATACAATCCAAGAGGGAGAAAAGATTGCTTTGAGAAATTATGGAAAGGTTTTAATCACCAAGAAAGGAGAAGAAAACGGATTCCCAACTATTATTGGCCAATTAGATTTAGCTGATTAAGATTTCAAGAAAGCAAAGATTATTACTTGGATTAATGCTGATGAGGCTTCTACAGTTGAGGTTAATCTTGTAGAGTATGATCATTTGATTACCAAGAAGAAGATTGAGGAAAATGATGATGTCACTTAACTTGTGAATAAATAATCAAGAATTGAGTACACAGCTATTGCTGAGGGCTGCATGAGAAATCTCTAAAAAGGAGATGTTATTCAATTAGAAAGAAGAGGATTTTTCTTTGTTGATTAAATTGGACTTGGAGAGAAGAAAATCACACTTCATTATATTCCAGATGGAAAGCTAAGTGCTATGAGTAAATTAGGCCATCAAATTGACCCAGCAGCTTTGGCAAAAGGTAATGATGATAAAATGGTTGCAGCTAACAAAACTGAGGCTAAAAAGGGTAAAGATGGTTAAGCTCCAGCTACAGGTGATGCAGCAGTAGATGGAGAGAAAAAAGGACCTAGCAAGAAGGAACTTAAAAAGGCAGCAAAGAAAGATCAAAAGAAGCAGCAAAAGGACGCAAAGAAGGCAGATGGCCAGCAATAAGATCAGTAGTAGCCACCTAGTGATGGCTAAGGAACAGCACCCTAATGATAATGCCAAAATGAATAAGTTGTCAATAATTATTCTTTAGATTTTCATTAATGCGACTTAACGGGGTTTTGGGGTTTTG
>LASR02011285.1:0-10444 GCA_001272965.2 Paraurostyla sp. PUJRC_G6
CCAAAACCCCAAAACCCCGAGCACATAGTATATATAGATATAGTTAAGTTTAATTTATAAAATATAGAATTTTTGATATAATCTTTATAAATAATATCACCACAAATCAAATAAACTTAGTTAGTTAGTTATTTGCTTAGCTTTTCTTAGGCTTAACTCTTCTTTTCTCATCAAATCTTTATATTTTGTTTTACACTTTTGTCAAATTGTCTATGTATTAATTTGAATGATTCTGAAACTGCAATACCTAAGCTTTAGAATATATTGACTAACTAATCTATTTTATATCTTAAATTTCTTAGAATTCATTTGTTTTAGTAAAATCTTATTTTGAAGCTTTTTTCTTACATTTTTATCCTATTTATTTGGTATTTTTCTTAATTAATTAGAAAATAATTTTTGCCAAAGAATAAAGCAAATTTAAGTAATTTGCAAATATATTTAATATGCTTAGACTAATTATCATCCATCCCACTGTGTATCTAGCATCAATGCTATCTACTTAATTAGATATTCCAATCAGCATTAATGATATTATATATAAGCAAATTTCATTCATCAATTCAAAAGCATTTTAAATCTTGGTATCAAATGGCATAATTTTGAATTAATAAATAATCAAAAGTAGACTGGTATAAATTTGTAACTGTATTTGAATAAATTCATAGTCTTTTAGATAAACTATGCTAATAGCCATTATAAATCTTCTATAAAGAAACAGAAATATATTAACTAAGGCAAAGTCTTTGCTAGTTTCTATATTTAGATAAATAGAGCTAAACTTGTTTTTGAATCTTTCTTAGTCTAGCTTTTATTTGTATTTAAATAGAAATAATGCAAACATAATAGGACTCACTCCTAGTATAAAAATCAAAATAATAGATAAAATTTGATCTACTTGTATTTTATATATTATCTATAAATTTATCAATAAGAAAATCTATACAAGTCTTAGAGATATTCCTGCAGCTATTGAAAATTTTAAATAACCTTTTAAAAAGGATCTCAGATAAGAAGTAAATAGTATTTAGTATTCAATTTTCAAAATTATATTTTTTACTCTAAAGCAATTATATTAGATATTTTACACTTAAAATTTTGCTGACATAAACTTAGCCAAAAATAGGAATCCAGTAAATAATAGCAAAAGTATTAATACAAACATTAACTATCCAAGATTTGCTAAAAGTCTAGAATCTCCATAACTTTATCAGTTAAGTAAAAATAATATTAGTCAATAAAAAGATATCAATTGCATCCATATTGGCGTTAATATTAGATTGAGTGTTTAAATATAATTTATTAATTAGGTTTTTTATAAATGCTTTAGGTAAGATTTAAAGATTTGATATATCTACTAGAGAGGCATAAAAATATAAAGCATTATTAGGAGTATTAACACTTAGCAAAGGCAAATGCACCATTATTTACATTGTGCTAATAAGCATCCAAAGCTTTTACATTGAAAATCCTAAGAAAATTTAAAGAAAGAAATTTAATCCTAGTGAACCTAATATAATGCTAGTTCCTCCTTATGTAGTTTATTCAATAAAAAGAGTAGCTTCTATAAATTTCAATTGCATTATTTATACCTGAGTTTTCTAATTGAGGTGGAATATTAACTTCTAACTTTTAATTCTAAATTATTTTTGCATTTTTCTTCGTATTAACAAAAAATTAACTCTTACTATAATGTATTTCTAGCTGATCAAACACCTACTCATTATTAAATTAAAATATTACATTATTTTAAGATAGTTATCTAGGATCAGAAAATATTAATTAAATAACAATTTTATTCTAATAAAATGCTAATATTTTCCAATTAGTAATATTTACATTTACTCTTGCATCATTTCCATTATCTCTGAAGTTTATTTTAAAGGTCAAAGCATTAACTGCTCTAATAATGTCTTTAGAGAGTGGTATTATTAAGCTGTCATTGAATTAAATTTCAATTTATCCTTTATTAGAAAAATCAACTACAAAACTACTTATCGAATAGTTGAACTATTTATTTGAAAAATATTAATATAACTTAAAGGTTCCTCTAAAATCACTAGCATTTGTATCAAGATTTTAAATATTTCCTACTTGATCTATATCTTAGCTTTCTTCGTTTTTTATTATATCATATTATTAATTTTGATTACCAATACTTTCAGTAAAATTATTAATTTTTAATCCTACCATAATCTAAAACTAATATATTGATTAAAGTGTAAATATCTCATTATCTATTAATCTTATTCTTATAGTATAGTTTTTATTTGCATTTACTTATGTAGGAAATATTTAAAAGTATTTACCAGATTTTCTTAATTTAACAAACTAAGAGGCTTTGTCTAATTATATGATTAAATATACAGAATTATTAGTTTTACTTATGATTTTTGGAAGTTATAATTCTGTTAATTCATTTGGCATTACAAATTAATCTGCTAAAGGTTATTCGAAATAAGGTGGGAATTTGATTATTTCTCCAATAATTGTAATGTTGAAGAAATACTATAATGAGGTTAAATTACTTTTAGAATATAAAGCTAAAACACTGACTTGATACTATCCTACGTCTTAATTTGAGTTAGTTTGAATTGCTATTGTTTTATCTACTAAGTTTATTTAAAATATATCTGATTAATTATTGCCAGATTCAGAAGATATTTCGATTAGATATTATAATACATAATTACATTTTGGCGTTTGAACAAAATCTGGCACTTAAATAATTTTTTACCCAGAACTTACTTGATACTCTAAACTTGATAGCTAATTTAAAAGTTCTATATTTTAAAGAATGCATTTTTCAAATATAACTTCTAAATTTTGAACAGCTGTTTAATTTTATTAGATATTTGCCTAAATATTAATGATTTGTGAGAATGATATTAATGATTGATCTTAGCTATATACTCTTAATTTTTTTTATTATTAAAGTATTGTGAAAATTTCTGTAGGTTCTTCATTTATTAATATAATCAATTAGTTTTCAGACTCAATCATCCCAATTAAATCAGTATTTAAAGAGCATTATTGAGGACTTTGAGAAAACTAATCTAAATCAATATAAAGAGGATCCATGTTGATATAATAGATAAACTGACTCTCTCTAAAATTTGCTTATATATTTATGATGGAAGGACAGGTAATGCTAATTGAAAATTTTGTACTATTTGTAAGACTTCCTATTTTCCCAATCAGAGTAATTTTATAAATTCCTGTAATTGAAATATTTGAAACTATAAATTTCAATTAAGTATTATCAAATCTTATGAATTAAGGAAGATTTTTGTCATCATCACATAAAGCTTCATATATAATCTCTCCACAGTTTGCAGAATAGGTGAATTCTTAAATTGTAAACATAAAATCACTATCGCTTAATTCATAATTCTAATCATTTTACTAAGTATAAAAAATCTATGTATCGGAACAATTAATTTTAAGATTAATAATTACATCTTATTAAATCTAAATAAAGGATTCCACATTAAAAAATAATTAGATATAATAGATTCCTATCTTATATTTATCTTGAGAATATATTGTAAATATTCCATCATTGATATCTATATCAAATATAGATGGATCACATATAGTTCCAATGAAATTTTGACATAAAAAATTAATATCACCGCATCCATTAAATGTTGGGGTAATTTTTCTTTTGAAATTTATTGAATATGGAGGTTCACTAATATAATAAGTTATATTTAGTGTTTCTTCTAAGCTATTATATAGCTCAAGTTGTGTACAGTCGCAAGTAAATGTAATATGTATATTAGCTTAATATAAATTCTAATTTTATTAGCCATATAAGATAAAGTTAAATGTCATGTTGCTTAAAGAGCAATCGCTACTTTATACTATAATCTATTTTGAGGTTTGATTAAAATTAAAAATGCTACCATCTAAGTCAGATTAATTTTCAAATTTCATATAATAATAAAATTCCCCACATTATTATATTTAAGCTGGAGATTGAAATTTATTTATAGAAATTAATTGTAATTCACCAATAGTGTAGTAATAAGTTGCTGAGGTAATTGGAGTTAATGTCATATTTAAGCAAGGATCTATTATATTGATATATAAATTTATAGAGGCAGAATTCATATTATCAAGAATTCCATGCACTGTATACAATTACTAACCTATAAGGTTTTAATCATTTGATTATAGTTCTATCTACAATTAACTAACATTAAATGTGCAAATTGTGCATTTAACAGCATATTATACTTTATCACTACAATAAGAAGGATATATTTCAAATTTAATATCAATTAACAAGATATTTCCCAAAATATATTCAAAACTTTAATTTTCATTTAAAGATTAAATTGTTGCTTCATCACAATATTTTATAAAAATTAATTAAAAAATTTATTCTTCTTGATAAATGTCTTTATTTATAAAGCCTATTAATTTAATTTCTATAGATTGTTCAAAAACTAAACCTAAATCACCAGCTGATATATATATTTGATCATCAACTATAGTAGAAATGTTTGCAGAAATTGGTTAATTATTAGTATCTAAAATAGAATAATCTAGATACAATTCGCATCTTGGAATATCTGTAATCCACATAAGTGGTATAAATTTAATATTTAAATCATTATTAGGAAGATAAAAATAAGTATTGAGTATAGGTTAAGAAATAATATTAGCAGCTCAAGCGCAATAATTTTAATCAATAATTATGATATTAAATAGTTTTGAAGCTCCAATAGCTGGATTATCGAATAAAAATACTTTAATTTCATTTGAATAATTCCCTGCATTTAATGAGTTATTTGTATATAAAATTAACTATTAATCATGGTTAATAAATTATAACACTCCAAGTTAAATGAGATATTATACTCCTTATTTATCTTGTTGATATTTACATTAATTAGATGAAACAGTCACCATAGATTTATCAAATATATCAAATACTATAACTTCAGGATCACCGATGGTATAAATAATCTAATCCTTCATATTTATAGAAATCGATACAGAAGATTAGCAATCTCTATTTTAAACAAATAATGCTATGTTTTATGTTATTCTACTCCCATCATAAATTTTACCTTAAATTATTAATACATAAGAACCTGCTTTCGAGTCATCTGTTGTATAAATTAATACCTATTTGGTAATTTTATCAAAACTTATAAAATCAGATTAATTTATAAATTATCCTAAGGTTTAATCCATTATATCTAAACTATTTTCTAAATATTAAGAGCAAAATGAAGGGTCAGTTTACCATATAGAAATTGATATTATCAATTGTGTATCTTTTATAAAATAATTTTAATCATTAATATAGCCATAAGAGATTATAGCATTATCGCATCCACTAATAAATTATACATTAAATTATGCTAAATCAAAGATTTAATCTAAAACTTCAGCTTAAATTTAGATTAAATAAATTTTTGAAGATTTTGTTTAGTTATTACTTTCTATTTACATACTTAAATTATCTAATGTAATATCTGAATATTATATGAATGTATTATTATTTTCATAGATTAAAAAATCATAAGAAATTTATGGACAATAATTTTATATGCTAATTTGAAGAATTTCCAGTAATTATTTTCCAGAACCAATTATGTACTCAAAGCTTTATTATTACATAGGATTCATAGCGACATTACAGAATGGAATAATATGTAAAGTAAAATCAGAATACACTTATTTTGTACTTACTGAAGCAGTTATTCTTAGAGGATAAACTCCAGCATAAATATTTGAATCTGTATAAACCATTAATTTTTAAGAAGGAAGCATTTAAAATATTTGTTATTATACTGGAGATAAAGCACTTAAATTTTAGAAGGATAAAGCAAATGTTAAAGGGCAAAGATTAATAGAAGAGGAAAATCCACTGAAAATGATAATGTATGGCAATTCTGTCGCTCTGTAAGTAGTATTACTAATTTATTGAGATTAAATATCTGTATATGAGCAATCAAATTGATTAACTTTATAAAGAAATTGGAAGGAATCTTCTTGGCCATTATTTAAAGTACCAAAAACTTATATCAAATACTCTCCTATATCAGTGACTGACGGAGAAAATGTAAAAGTTCTAATTTTTTAATCGAATTATATAAAACTAGGAAGCTCTAGCAAAAGTTGTATTTCTTCATTATAAATATTTGCTCTATATTAAAATTTATTGCAATTTTAATCTATAGTTGTCCATGCATCAAATGTAGCAGTCGTATTTGAATCTTGAGAAATCTCTAAAATATAAACCAAATCTTAAATAACAAATTTCTAAATTGCAAGAGAATTTCCACATCCAATATAATGGACTGAGAACATTAATATAGTTAAACTATATTCATAATAATCCTAATAATAGGCTTTTATTGAGTAGGAAATATTTTTACTACTCAACCAGTAATCTTCTGTATAGAGTTCGATACTTTTGTCTGATTTTATTTATAATGATTAATCTGTTTAACTTTGTGAAGATTCATTAAAAAGTTCATAAATTATCAAACATTCAACATCATCATTCTAATAATAAATATTCAACGTTTTAGCAGTTGAGCCAATCGTATAATTAATCTAGGAATCTCCTTCTATAACAATATTTTTTTAGAGACAGCTGATTATTTAAATAGTAAACTCTGTGCTCTTAGATATTAAAGATTTTGTAGATTTGCCAATTAGAGTAAAGTTGTATAATCCAATTAATCTCATATCAGTTTTTAAATTAATTTACATTATTTCATTATCATCATCAACAGCAGTATTATCAATTATTCCTGACAATTCATAATCTTGATCATTTTAATATACTAAAATATTTATTATAGATCCACATGAGACTTCTTTACCTTGTGAAGCATAGAAAATAGGTATGAAAATAAGGTGTTATGTGTTAAGAGAGCTAATTTTATGGATGATATGATTACTAAAATCATTTATTGCTATATCCGAATCTTAGCATGGAGAATAAACTGTAAGATTAAATTAAGTGAAGTCTTATTATCCATTATTTAAAAATCCATATACTTTAATTTAATATAATCCAACATCTGGATTCCCATTAATACTAAATATTAGGGATTAAGAATCAAAAATTATAAATAAAGGAAGATCTTATTCTGTGTTATTTATCAACTTAGCTTTATATGAAAAAGTATTACATTCAGATTATAATGAAGTTGTCCATGGACTTAACTAGAATACCAAATTTTATTATCCTTAAATATAATCTTAATTAGGTATTTATTCTTTTTAAATTTCTTAATTATTACAATTATGAAATACTACCTATAATGGAGTTTCTTTAAAATTTTATGGATAATTTTATATATAACCTCTAATGATTAATGTAAATGCTAGGCCTACAAATGAAATATCATCTCCTTCTATCCTTAATATAGTACTACTATCGAGAAATACCATTGATGAATTGGGTTAACTTTAGCTTGAGTAATTTGAAATTTCGTATGAAAGATCACTTATGCATCTATAATCTGTACTCCATCCAAGATAAATTCCATTCCAATTATTAATTCTTGCATAGAAAGTATCATATTAAAGGGCAATAATTTCAACTGATTAGCAAGATTATATTTCTAATTTATAGTAAAGTGCTTTAGTTACAGATTATTAAATCTAGGCGGCTGATAATATTGTCAAATTATAAATTCCATTATACTAAGAGCTTTAAGAAAATAACTATATTTATACAATATCTGCTTAATTTTAATAGGATTATACTATTCCAGAAGTATTAAAAAGTGTACCATTTAAAAAAAATACTTAAACACTAATAGGCTAGCATCCTGAATAATATTCTGATGGGTTGATAACATAAGTTGGTAATTAAATTGTTTTGGTGTAATTATTATTTTTTCCAATAAAATATAAATCGCTTTTAGTCATATTTGTGTAGGTGATAAAATCTGTCTCTAAACATGAATAAATATTGATCATTACTTAATAGGATGATGTTTATCCATTTGGAAGCTTACCATTTATTTAAATTTAATAGGTTCCCCGATTATCAACATTTGGAAATAAGGATAAAACTAAATTATTAGAATCAAATGTCATAAAATTCCATAATTAATTAACCTAATTTGGTTTTGAAATATTATATGTCCATTAGTTACAATTTGGATTATTGGATTGGAATTTTGGAATTATTATTGAATTATTCTGTTCACCAACTGTATATTATTAAAAATAACTAATTCTATTGTCTTGATATTATTCCCAATTTTCGCAAACACTAGAAGCATTAACAACTTCTAAATAAAATGATACAGACTATGAATTATTATATCCAATTATGTATGCTTTAACATTTATAATCTAAGAATATGGAATAGATTATTCATCTTCATCTGTTACATAAATGCTACCTTGCTTTAAAGATAACCACGATTCTAATGGATCAAAAGTAGCAGAAGTTATTTAAAAGAAAAGCGTACAATCGATATTTGCGCTTTACCATGAACTTAAATTTGCTATTAAAATAGCAGCTTTTGATCCCAGAATATATGTAGAATTAGGTAAATAAAAGCTTGGTATCTCTACACTTTGACAAGGATCTTGTGTAATATGTAGTTTAAATTTCATTTACAATTATTAGTTGCTTCTTTACTTATTTCCACTTATAGTTACTTCTATTGATTAATTAGCATAGTTTTAATCATTTGTATATATATAAATATCACTGCCATTTACTTCAATTATATCTGGCTTTGAAGTTTGAAACATATAATTAAAGCTGCAATCTGATTTTAATGATAAATTAATTCTTAAATTTTATCCTAACTAATAGAATAGGTCATCTTATATAATTTAAGCATTATCATTTTAATCTAAAATATTTGTATATTATAATAACTAACTATCATTTAATTATTAAATTGTTATAGTATTATTAACATAAATTATATTGCAAAATAATGTATTTACTTCTTCACAATCCTAAACTCATTAAAACTCTATTAATAACTAGTTTTATTACAAATCTTCAGAAATCACATCTATAACATCTATTTAAGATATATTGTTTATCTAAAAATCTAAGCAAGTGTCATATGGATTTAAAGACATTAAAAACCCTTTCAAATATTATGAGTCATAATTATATATATCGCCATTTTAATCAGTCCAAAAATTAAAAGTTCCAGAAATATAGGCTTTCCAATCATTTATTAATTTAAAATTTAGAAGACTAAACTAATCAAAATTCCATTTTATAATACTTTTCTTTACAATAATTTTATTTTAGAAATCAATTTGCGAAAATATAAACATCTATTTGAATTATGATATTAGAGTTGCTTTATTTTCATATATTGAAATTATTTGCTAGCAACTTCCAATATCATTATAGTCATACAAAAATAATTTTAAATTTTAAAAACCAAAAGTGTCTTTATCAAGTTGCATTTATCCTAATCCAAGATCAATTTTATTATTATTCTCTATGCACATATTTACTTAAATAAGAAAGGAATCATCTTTAGATATATAACTTATTTTAGATGAATATTATTGATTTTCTTAATTATTCCTAGGACTTGATAAAAATGAAACTGTATTTATCTATTCAAAATCGCTGCTTATTAATTCTAAATTGGCATAAGAAAGTTAACCTGATAATAAAAAATCTGAAAAATAGCCTGAGAGCATAAAATTATTTTCTACTTAAATTATTGATTGGATGTAATAAATATCAGGATTAAAAATATACCTCAATTTGATTTGAAACCTATACTATAAATTTTCTTTTAATATAACT
Organism: Paraurostyla sp. PUJRC_G6; assembly: GCA_001272965.2. Taxonomy (NCBI): domain Eukaryota; phylum Ciliophora; class Spirotrichea; order Stichotrichida; family Amphisiellidae; genus Paraurostyla; species Paraurostyla sp. PUJRC_G6. The sequence continues at coordinate 9,782 of LASR02011285.1, forward strand.
TTAATCAAAATGTAATAATTTTGAGCTTCTGACTCTTAATTTTGACCTTCTGAATATTAATTTTAAGTTTTTAGCAATAAGATAGCTTAATCACTTTATGGATATAGAACATCTATAAATTAGATATCATTAGGGCAGTTTATTTGAAACTCATTTTCTTAGTTAGTAGTATATAACTCACTTTGCTTATAAAATAGTAGCTTTAAAAAATAATCTTTTATTATAGCTACATAATTTTCATTAGAGCCAGGGAGAAATTTTAAAGCAACTACAATGGTATTAGGATCAGAAATAGTAAAATTATACCATTATGCTTTAGACTATGCTTAATCAAATAATGCTATTATTGCTTGTGTCTTAAAACTTACTGAATTATCAGAAACATTTGAATAACCGCCAACTAAGAATATTCCATCAAAATAATCCATTGTAGTGAAAACTAACGATCCGAGTTCAACTCCAAAAGCTCAAGGAAAAGATTCAGATTTGCAATCTAATTAAAAATTAGTATTTTAGGGACTTTGGCAGTAAACTAAAATAAATTGATAAGAAGCAATCAAAGTTAATAGAGTAATTCTGGTCTGATTGAAAATAAGATATTTCATTTTTATTATTAATAATTTTCACATTTTGGCAAAGATAATTTATTATGGGGTTTTGGGG
>LASR02011692.1:0-14625 GCA_001272965.2 Paraurostyla sp. PUJRC_G6
AAAACCCCAAAACCCCATACAGATCATTATTGATCAATTTTGAAGAATTAAATAGTTATGAAATTAAGGGTAAAAATCAATTTTTTCAGTTATAATTTCTTTAGGTTTCTTGATTATTTCATTCTCCTTGTAGGTAATATATCCATGCTGGTAATCCTCTTGTGGATATAATCATTCTACCAGTAGCAGGAAGGTCTGATTTTGCATCATATTTGATTTGTAAGCTGGTAACTTTGCCTGGATCAATGGGTCCAGGTAGTTTAGATGCCAGTGAGAAATTAGGATTGTCAAATGTCACTTAGAACTCGCATTTCTCATTCAAAGGATTCTTAAAATCAATGGCTACTGGTTTGGCACCTGGCACACACTTGATAGGTCCTTGAGGTTGAGGAGCTGTTGATTTACCAAATAGAAGGCAAGTGTACTCCATTCCCTCTGGACTGGTAAGTTTCAAGATTGCTCTGCTGTCTCCTATGGTGAAGGGCTCATAACGGACATTCACAGAAACTTCAACTCCTTTGGCAGAATCGGCAGCTGGTGCTTGAACTTGAACTCCTTCTGCTTTGAATTCACTCATTCCACCTGGTTGATCAAGCTTCTCAATCTTAATAGCATAATTAGTCGGTTTTTTCAGGAAATGGGTGAACTTAAATGCTTGAACAAGGTCTTACCCGAGAGCACATTTGAATGCTAGCGATCTCTATGCTTAAGCTGGCAGTCCCTTCAATAATAGTTTGTATTTGAAGTCGCCTAGTACAGGATTCTTAAGGAGGAAGTCAACCTCTTGCTCACTTTGATTTAAAGGTCTGTAAATTATTTCAAATCCTCTCTCTGATTTAGGTGGTATCTTAAGAATCTCTGGTGCCACATCAAGGTATTCGTTTGTGAATACATATTGATTCTTTGCTATGGTTATTTCCATGTCTGTTGGATTTTCAATAGTGATTACCTTGCTCACTGACTCTCTTATTGCACTCTGTAGTTCGATTCTCTCAAGTAGATCTGGTTCTGTAGCTTAAACTTGCATTTTATAGAGAAGATATTCTCCTGATGTTTCATTCTTGAATGTGATCATGAACTTGTAGATTCCAGTCTTATATGCTAGGAAATTGAGCTTGTAATCCTTGGTTGATTCTCCAGCAAGATCCAACATATTTGCTCCTCTGATAAATGTTGTCTGATCTTGATCCCCTTCAACAAGCCATGAAACCTTGAATCTCTGATCTGTCTTTAGCCAATTCTTCACCGGGATAATTATGAATTTTGACTTCTTTGCCTGGACAGTATCTTACAACATGCCTTCTGCCTCAGGCTCCGTTGCAATACCATTTAATTTGTAAAGTAAAGCAGTTCCATTTGGCAATGGGAAGAAGAGGCTGCCTTTATGTGAGTCATACTAGTCTGCAGCATTTTTCTTAGTCATTGTTTTGGGAGTATATGAGATTTCATACTGAGCAGTTTGCTTTGGAGGAACGATTAAAGTAGATCTTCCAAAGAAGTAGCCTTGGCAAGAATCAGATTCTGTACTAATTGTTGGATTTATCACCCACTCTTTATCTTCAGTATTCTGGATGGCTACATTTTGCTTCGCTGTTTTTCTGACCACAGTATTGAAATTTAGAGTCTGAGTTGATGATTAGTCTTATTCCACACATTTTCCCATCAAATTCAAGAATAGAGGTTCTCCACCTTTGATCTCACATTTGACTTTGTTGCATCTGATATCTGGATCAGCCATACTAGGATGGAATGTAACCTCTAGATCTAGGTTTGAATTAGGATTCACATATCCACTTTCTGGATTAATTGTGAAGAACTTGCTGTATGCCTTGCTATCCCATTTGTAATATGCTTTTACATCCCCGAAGTTTGAAAGTTGTAGAGTCTTTGTTAATCTGCTTCCTTTTACAACACTTCCAAATGCCATTACTTCATCCATTAATTTCAGTTCAATTCCATGAGAAACTCCTTGAACCTGTAGAAGTTGTTTTGATTCGTTGTCTTTGATGCTGAGTAAGATGTCTAGGTTAAAATTGGGCATCCTGTTTTTGGGATTGTATCTGACTTCGATTGGCACTTGTTCCCTTGGCTTAAGAGTTAATTCTTTGTCAGGATTGAATGCCACAGCACATTTCCTGAAAAGTTCTTCATCATTTGGTAGGAGCTAGAACGTGACTGGTTTCTTACTCTTATTGATCAATGGGATGGTTCTTGTTACATCACCTCCTACTGAGACAATTCCAAAGTCCACAATTGCTTGATCAGGGTCAACAAGTTCTAATAGCATGGGAATTCCCTCGCCAGTGATCACCACATCAATAGTGTAAAGATTGTTAAATTCCAAACTAATTGTTTCTTAGTATTTCTTGATTTCTCTTGGTGTGAATATTATAGGCACTTCTAGCTTTATTGGTGCCTCTTTTGTTGATTGAACTAGGACTTAACCAGGTGCTAACTAAACATCGAGATAAGGCTTTTTCTCAAAAAGTGTTTCAACTGCAATTGCACTATTATCTAGATTAGTAATCTCTAGAATAGCTTTCTTTGGCATTGGCTATCTCATAACGAAGCAAGGTCCAAAGTCATATGAATTAAAGCTAAGTTTAATTCCAGGCTTTCTAGCGTTACCATTCAATAAGAAATCGTATTTTGGCCCACTGACTATGTTCAATGATAGCTTATAATTCTTTAATTGATGCTCTGCTAAAGGTAAATATGTAATTTCAAAGGTAACTTCTGAACCTTTCTATACTGTTCCTGTCTCTGGTGTAATTGTGATGTACTTATTAATTTGTCTCTTCCATACAAAATCAAAATTAAATTCTCCATTGTTTTACAATATTACTGTCTTAGATTTCTTCTCGTTGATAAAGAAATCACCGAATTCAAATTTGTATTATTCATTAGATTGAACTGTAACTCTATTGATGTCAGCAAAAACTGAATGATGAATCTTGTATCCCTCTCCTTTGACATTCAGAACCAGAGGTCTTGCCTTTCTCTTCACATTGCAAGTAAGGTTGTAATTATATGTCAATTCATACTTTGGCTGGAACAGAATTTCAATTGGAATAGATTATTAGGGTGGGATTGTTCCTGATATTGGAATAACTTGTAGGGAATCACCAAAGTCAGGGCTGCCTCTGATACTTTCTTTTGAGAAGTTAAAACTGAATGGAATGAGCTCTTAGTTGATGATATTGACAACTTCTCTGTTCTTTCCTTCCAGAAGCAAGGGTCCGAAATAGATCTTACCAGTCTCAAACAAAACATTGGGTTCAATAACTCTGCCAACAACCATAAAATATTGGACAATCTTTTCAGAGGGAATCTTAAAGATCCAGTAAGACTCGTGCTCTCCTACATTGTCAGGTGTGTATTCAAAGATCATCTCTGATTTCTTTCCACTTAGGATTGATCCCTTTGGTGTGACACACTTGAACATTGGCTTCAGTTTCTTGTTCTCATCAGGTATTTCCTCCCATTCAAAGTCATATCCTTAGCTAGTTGGATTCACTGCCATAAATCTCTTAGTGTTCTTGATGTTTGTTCCCAGTGAGTCGAATTCAATAATCTTATATTTAGAGTCGATAGCAACCATGTCTTTTTCCTTTCTCTCTTTGTAAGCACTAGGTGGTAATTCAAAATGTATTATAGGTCTTTCTGCTACTCCATTACATTCAATGATAAGTGCCTTAACATCAGGAGATAGATTTTCAATGTTGGCTGAAAGTATTCTTGAGAAATCATGCTCAACTTCAACTGGAGAGAATTTAACAATAAAGTTGTCATCACATCCAGCAGCTATAGAACCTTTCTTAGGAATTATACTGTATGGGCCAGCATCAAGGATACCTGTGTCACTGTTAACTATCTTAAAGTTATAATTCAGTGTGATCAGCGATGTATTCTTAATGGAGAACTTGTATGATCTAGAAGCATACATAAAAGTAGGCAAAAAACCGATATTCTTAACTTAGCATTCATACTTAACATTATCACAAACCAGAGAAGTTTTTAATGCAACATTTTTATCTGTTCCTTCAGATTTAGTAAATTCAGGTTCAGAAATAGTTTCTATGAGTTCCATAGTTGGCTCCTCATTCATATCAATTATGATTTCTTCTTGCTTATCATCTTAACCTTTTGCAGCTGGCTTTGCAGGAGGCTTTTACCCCTTTGCTCCCTTTTGGGCAAGTAATGCTGCAGCCTCAGCTTCTTCCTTTCTCTTTCTCTCTTCATCTTCTCTTTGCTTCATTATTTTCCTATATTCCGAAGGTCTCACCATCCTCATTGTTTTCATGGTATCATCCCAGTCTCTGAACTTGGCACCATTTTCTGGATCAGGTTTTTATTCTAACTAAAATGTTTCACAAATTAAGTCGATCTTATCATATTTAACTGTCTTAGTAGATTTAAACATAACTTTGATTTGTTTAGATGAATGAGCTTTTAAATGACCTACTGAGGGATAGAATTTAAACTCATCTTTATCACCTTGATTCCATCTAAATTTCACAGTCTTTTCTCCATTATTTACTAGTTAGAATAGAGCAGATTTAGCCTTGTTAACAATACAATCTCCAATGATTAATTCATCTTCTAGATTATCAGGGAGTCCTTCAAATGTAACATTCTCTTGATAGCCTTCACCAACAATCATAACTTTGTGTTGTTCGAATGGATTTTATTAGGTATTGAAGGTGAGTAAGAACTTTTCTACTGTAGAAGATTTTGGAATGAATTTAACATCAAAAGCCTGGTAAGTCTTAGGAGTAATTGTGTGATTAAGGTTACCCATAAAGTTGAAGCAGTCATTTTTAATGGGATCGAATCTTGCTGTTGCTGCAATAGAACCTTCATTCTTTAGAACTATAGAGAGTATAGATTCTTTTCCAATTCTTGTCTTTCTGAATTTAAGTGCAGGTGTTCCATCTGCTTCTGTCTCTTTTGGCTTTTCTATTTATAATGTGGGAAGCGTTCCTTCTCCTCTTAATTCAAATACTAGTTTTCCAGTTTTACTTGTTGGGTCTCCATTCTCAACAGTAGCCTCAAAAATACCTCCATAAGTCATCATATTAGTAGGATAGAATCCCACTGTTACATATTTGTGTTTGTGAGGTTCTATTTAAAGAACATCAGGTTTCACATCAAATGCAAATCCTTCACTCTTACTCTATGATCTGGGCTTAACTGAGAATTTCACAGTGCAAGGAATCTTATTAGGATTCATGATCTTGAATCTCTCCTTTGCTCCTTCTGTATTTTTAGCAGCAATAAGAGTTCCAAACCAGAAGATTCTTTCCAAAGTTGAGAAAATGCTTGATGTTATTACTGTTTGAGTATTTAATGAGGGATCAAGAGAGGGAATTACTGTTTACTCTTCAAAAATAGAGTCGAGATCTTCTGTGTTGATACCTGGGATGGATGATTCTGCATTTAGTTCAAAAGGAATACCTTCAGGTTAATCTGCTGGGTCTCTGTTTGCAACATCGATTGCTAATATTGATTCATAGAACTTAGCTCCCTTAGCCTTGAAAGTAACATTAACTAATGCAGCACTACCAGGTGGTATTGAACCAATTGCTGGAGTTATTGAATATTATGTGACTTCAATCAACCCACCTTCTGGAGGTGCATCTTTTCCTTTTGGATCCTTTCCTTTAGGTGGAGCTTTAACAGGCTCTGCTTTTTTCTTTGGATCTTTTACTTCTTCTTTCTTTTCTTCAAGACCACGAATTCGTTCTTCTAATTCCTTTTACCTTTCTTCTCTTATCTTTTTCTTTTGCTCTTCATCTTTGTAATCACAAATTGCAAATTTGAATTCGAAAAGTCCTTCATTCCTAACCTCAAAAGTCCTAGTGACTTGCTCTCCATATTGCATAGGTCCGAAGTTTATATTCTTAAGAGGTGTAATTGAATATTTGCTAAAAACTGCATTAACGTTCACATTGATGGGAATTGAGTTATGAGTTTCTTGTGACTTTCCTTCTAAGATGTTAAGAACAATATCTGAGGTGTTCTTTGTAGTCTTCAATTTGATTTCTTTTTATGACATGAATTTTACAATGACATTCTTTTCTTCATTTGGCTGTAATTCACCCTCCATAGGTTCTACTGTGAAGATTTCCCTAGTTTACTTCTTCTTCATTGTGAAATTATATTTCACAGGATACATTCCAATATTCTTCAGATATAGCTTGTTCTCCTTTGGCTCTCCCACTCTTACAGCTTCATAATCCAAAATTTAATCATGACTAAATCTCATGTCTAATGATATCTTGAATGCTTCAGCTTTAACCTCTATAGTCTTATTTTCTTGCTTGATATTATAACCTTCTGTATCTTCTACTTCTAAGACAAGCTTTTAGAGGAACTTCTTCTCTACTTTAGCTGTAAAAGATATTTCTACGATTTCTTCCTTGCAGGGTTTGATCATTCCATTAGTCTTTGAAACACTAAATTCCTCAGGTAATTCAGCAACACCAGAAAGTTTCCATTTGATAGGAATTGAGGTGACATTTTTTAAGGTAAGAGTTTTAGTCATCTTCTTATCCAGTAAAAGTCTATCAAACTCCACAACATCTTAATCTACTTCAACAACAGGCTTGGCACCCAAACATTGAATACTAAAGATGACTGGGTTAGGATTATCCTTAATCAAACATATGATTTCATCCTTAAAAAGCTTGGCCTGGTCTGGGAAAGCATAAACAGTTAAATTCTTAGTTTCATCAATCTTTAATTCCATATTATCAGGATCTAGAATAAATGGACTTTTTTCTCCAGTTCCACCCTCTTCAACTGGTAAACTACTTCTCAAAGTGAATGTAGCTTACAAATCGTACTTTCCATTGTTAGATATTTGAAGAACACTTGAGTTGACTCTTTTTACCACTTCATCAGCGTGGCGTTTTTCAGGATCTTTTCCAATTAAAAGTGGACCGAAATCAAAGACATTCTCAGATACAACAAAACATTTAGACAAATAGCTATCAGGAGCTTGAGGAGGTCTACTTTTCTTTTAAGCCATGAATACATTTCTGAAATTTGAATTGATTGTAGGAAATTCACAAATTGCATTTATATTCAAGCTGAATGGTCTATAAGATCCGACTATCTCAAATTGCATTACTTAATCGAATGAGCCAATATTCTTGGAGAAAAATTTGAGATAGAGCTTTTTAGATTCTTTGGGTTGTAGAACCCACCTTGTGACACTGTTGCTCATTTCTGGCAATTTTTCATCTTAGCCATCCTGATTCTATTATTGCTACTATGAAGGAGTCCATATTGAAAATAGAGTGATTGGAATTCTTTCATTTCTATTAGGAGGCTTTTTAACAATCTAATGGATAACTGGAGGTGGTAAAGGTTCCTTGTCAGGATCAGGCCAGATAGGTTCTGGAACTAACTTCTTTGATTCCTCACATAATTATCTTATAGTAGGTGTAATTATCATATCTACTAGAATACGCTTTCCGTAAATAGTATTGTTAATCTAAGATTATAATATTTATGATTCTCCATCATTTAATTGCTGCTCATTTTAGCCTTCACCTTCTTAGTGAGGCTCATAACCTCCTTCTTCTGCACTCATTTATCTTAGGATAATTTCAGCAAGTGTATTATTGATATCCTCTACAAACTTAAGGTATGCTTCGTGTTCTTCTCTAGTAAGCTCTTTGGGTTTAGGCTCATCTTTTGCCTCTTCTTGATTTTCTTCTCCCATCAATAACTTTTACTCTTCAGCTTCCTTTCGTTTTCTTTCCTCTTCCTCTCTTAATTACTATTAATGAAGTTCTTCCTATCTCTTACGTTCTTCCTCTTCTTTCTATTATCTGAGTAGTTCCTCCTTTGAAGGTGGCTTAGGTTTGGCAGCACCTTTAGCTTCTTCTTTTCCATGAGGCTTTCCTCCAGCAGGTGGTTTCTATTCAGACACAGCTTCATGAGATTCTTGTTAAAGTTAAGCAATTATTTCTTTGTTGAACTAGAGGAGTAGCACTTGAATATTTGATGAAGTAATTGCATCACAAACGGATTCTAGAGCAAACTTAAGATTTGGCCACTAAGGACTTTCTAAACAGTCAAAAATAGCGCCAGCATTACAATCTTCCTCTTTAACTCTCTCAGTAATCATTTCAACTAGAAGTTCTTTGGTTAAGTATTTGTAATCAGCTGGGTTGACATCAGGTTCTTCATCCTTTACTTTCTTGCCCTTTTGCTTTTTCTTCCTCTCTACTTCTTCTACTAGTTTTCGTTAGCATTCTTCCTCTCTTTCCTGTAGATATTTGGATGCCTTTTCAGCAACTGGTAGCTAACGCTTCAAGCAATAATCGTAAATTTGATCCAGTCTAACTACACATCTTTGATGTTCTTGAGCCAAATAATTAGCAATAGTTGTTTTACCTGATTTCTCTGGTCCAATCAATACTACAAACAACTTATCTTTATCTTTAACTGATGGGGGATATTGCACCTCTAGAGGTTCACTTTCTTCTTCAGCTAATCTAGCCTCTAATCCTTATTTCTATTCTATTAATTGATTTTTCTTTTCTTAGTGACCCTCAGGTAAAGGTTATTCCTCCTATTGCTTTTGAGCTTCATCTTTATTCATTATTGTTATGTTTTCATCAATTGCTTTTATTCTCTTTTTCAAATCTTCTAACCTTCTTTTTTTGTCATCTTGCTTTTTAAGACTAGGCCAAAATTATGATCCTGGTATTCTTAGAGGTAAAAACATTGGTTCAACAACTGGTGCCTATTATCCTGGCTGCTATTGTTATTGATTTGGCTATTGCTAAAATTATTCTAATCTTTTCAGAATCTCTTCTTCATCAATGTACTATTTGTCAAAATCTAATGAATAAACTTCAATAGGTTAGTCCATAGGATTCTTCATCTCAATGCACTAAATTGAAGTTGTATTGTAAGGGAGTACAGGCCCTAGTTTTACTGCTTCTGGAATAAAGTCAACTTGATAATTAACACCCTATCCTTTGACATTTAGCACAAACTGTTTGGGATTATCCTTGCATTTGAAAGTTAATTTCTATAAGAATGGTTTATCAGAATTAGGAGTAAACATAATGTCTACTGTTTGTCTTTGGCCTGGTAAAAGTGTACCAATTTGAGGTAATACTTAGAATCTTTCACCTTCTTTGGCAACTGTGGCAGCTGTAGCGATATCAGGCTTATAATAGTAAGACCAATCACATGGTACTTCTTTCTGATTCTCAAATCTTACTTTAATTGTTTTTCTTGTATTAACACACACTTTACCAAAATCTAAATTGTCAGTTGACATTGCTAATTCAGGAATAGTCAAGTTTGCAATGAACTCAATAGCATAAGATGGACCGTACTTCACATCGATAGGAACTACATGCTTAATTTTACCGAATTTTGCATTCTTTCTTGTTGCATAGACAACATTGAACAATACAGAGGAATTAGGCATGACTTTTTGGGCTTTATCTGGCTCGATAGTAATACCTGCAGTTGTTAAAATCTTTTTATCAAAGTTAAATGTCACTGGGATCTTACCAACATTAGTAAGTCTAAAGCTTTTCTTCTTAGTAGAACCAACAACAACATTTCCAAAATCACAAGCGTATGCCGCAATTGTAATATTTTCTAAGTTTACTGTAATACCTCCTATTCCAAAGGTGCCTCCACCACCATGAATCGATTATTTATCATCACCGTTGGTAAATCCAGCTGAACTCTTAAGCTAAGCAGCAGGTTTCTTAGTATTAGGAGTCTTATTCTATCTTTTGGGTTGACTAGATGAATTCTACACTTCGCCTACTGCCATAGTAGATGTCTGAGGTACTGCTGCAGCTGCCAAGTTTAGTTGAGTATTGTTCAACATTATATTCTTTGTAGATGCAATATCTATTTACTACAAAATCTTCTCGCATAACAATCTTCTGTCTACTTCAGCTTCTACATCCATAACGAAAGGCTCTTTAACGAGAGACTTATCTTTTTCAATAGCTTTGGGCAGAGGTGCCATTTACTTCATTGCCTCAGATGAATTAAATAATGCCGAGTAAGATACTTTGCCCTTGGTGATTAGCTTTTTAGTCTCTTCGTATCTCTTTGAAAAATCATCATCATCTGTTCTAGGGAATGATAAAAGACATCCTGGATAAGTTCCAATTGCTTTTACTTTGAATCTTTATGCTGGGTAATGAGCACATTCTACAAGGAACATTTCATCAATATTATCTGGTATTCCAGGGAAGAATTTTACTATAACTTTATATTTTTCACCTGCTGCAACTTTTCCAGTCATCGGATGGCATTCTATGAGTCCAGGCCTAGAGACTGTACTTAGATTAATGTTAAATTAGAAAGGAACTTTCCCAATATTCTCAACTAAAAATTCTTTTGATGATGATTCATTATATGGAATTTCCCCGTAATCTAATTCATTAACAGAAAGTCTATGCGAGACAAAACTAGATTCTCCTACAATTGGTACTTCATAATCTGGTCCACCATCAACACTACAAACTGCTATTCCATTATATGTCAAACCATACCCAGAATAGAAAGTGAATTCCACAGTTTCAGTTTATCCTGGCATTAGGACTCCACTGACTGGAAGAATATCAAATACTTCATTGATTGGAAGCATTTTAGATTTTTTACCTTTCTTCTTTTTCGCTGCCTTCTTTTCTTCTTCTTACTTCAATGCATTCAGAGTTGTAATTTCCTCCTCTAAAAAGCTCCATTCATAGTTAACTGGCATTTCACTAACATTTGTAAGTGTCAAATACTTCTTTTTTGAGGTATCATTAAGGATGCATCCAAATTCAATATTAGGTGGTAGAATTTAGAGATTTGGGAAGCATACCTCTCCTTATAAGAGAACTACATCTTTCTGTGGATGCCCAACATGAGAAATGTTCAATTTTCCTGAAATATTATCTGAGAGTCTATCTTATTTCATTCCTGGATCAAATTTGATGAGTACTTGCTCTATTCTATTAGGAGCTAATGTTAACTTTTCTGTTGCACAACTAAATGGAGGATCAATTAGAAGGTTGATAGAAGTAGGAAGAGGGCCACCATTAGTTATATCTAGTGTCTTAGAAATAGGCATTGAAGCCACACCTTTTTCCCATAGATATTTGAAGTAAAGCTTTGCTTCTGAAAAATTGAGAGAAGGAACAATGAATTCTCCTTGTACAGTAGTGTTATAAACAGTCTTAGGTTTTCTATCTCCCCCTACTATGACATTGCAAGCCCATGTCTCAATAATCTTGCCAATATTGAAAGAATTAGCTCTGAACTGAATCATAATACCCATCTTAGGGTTGAGTACTATTTAATCTGGAACAACAGCATACACGAACTTCACTTCCTCTTCTTTGTCACCTCCTTAAGCATTAGATACTACAGAAGCATCATTACCTACTGCACCATTCTTTTTTGCAGGAGAATCTGATGGCTTGCTACCATCTGGCTTTTTAGCTTGCTTTCTGTCTATCTTGGTTGTTCTTTACCATTGAATCTTCATCTGTTTTCTTCCTCTATTCTCCAAGAAAAACTCTTTTGTTATATTGTTATGGGTATATTCTGTACCGAAGTCTACTAGATTCAAATTGTCTTTACAGAAGAGTGTAGATCCTACTCCCTTGGCTTTAAGTGCAACTTCTAAATCAACTCCATTATTCACAATAATATGTAATGTATCTTAAAACTTCTAAACCTCATCAGCATTGCATACGACTTCAATCTCCTTCTCATCATCTGGTTTAAGCACTCCATGCCTCTATATTACTTTCCAGATGCTCTCTTTATTCTTTGTAAAAGCAGTATACTCAGCAGGTATTTTTGAATCATTCTTTATCACAATCTTTTCAATGTAATCCTTTAGAACATCTACATTTCCATAATCTAATTCAGCCTTGTTAACTGACACAATAGGCCCTATTGAAGTAGCTAAAATAGTCACCATAAAAGGAATATGATATCCTTCAACCTTGATGTAGAGAGGGATCCTGATGTTACTAAGTATTTCTGTCTTTAGAGTTATATTTACAACTTGTGATGATTTAGGATTAATGATTCCAGATTCTTAATCAGCAGAATAAACTGCAATTCTCTTTGATTGATCATCTTGAGGAACTATTTCATATTTTGCTTTCAAGCTATCATCATTAATAATTTCGATCTTTTTAGTCTTAGGATGTCTCAGGAAGCATGTATCATATTCTAGGAAATCTGATGGCACAACTCTGACCTTTGGAACCAAACATTCGGCTTTGATAGGAACTGCTAGCATATCTTAGCCCACACCCTCTAAATCAACAACTAGAACCATATCATATTGCTGTGGGAAGCATGGTATAAATTCAATAGTAATTTGGGCTTCCTTATTTTTCTCTAATCTTCCTCTGTCATTAGTGATGTTGAATTCTGTTTGAAGGCTTCTACCATCACCTGGCACTCTCACTACATAATTGATTTCTACATCAGAGGTATTTGTCAAGTGTACAGTTTTGTATACTGGAAATTTATATGAGACCTTTCCGAAGTCGATTATTTCTTCTGAAAATTTAAATGTAGGTGCAACTACATGACCTTTAAATGTTAGTGTTAGCATTTCTGAGCTTCCTTCGAGGGCAAATCTAAATGTCTCAGAAAATTCTCCTAATATATCACTTTTGAAAGTAACTCTGATCAAATCTCTTGATTTCTCTTTAACACCAAGGACACCTTCTATTTTGCTGAAATGAAACTTTGATCCGAAAGGAGTTTCATATGGAATAAGCTTGTAGTGGCAATCTATTTCACCTGTGTTTTCGATTCCAACATCAAATTCATTTTAGTAATTGACGAATATATCTCCGATATCCATCTCTGTGATAGAGAGAGATGCTTGAGGACCTTTACCTTAGCCTGTCATATTTAAGGGTAATCTCTCCTCAGAGCAAGTAATGTTACAAAAGGCTGTGCAAGAATAATGATATGGACCTTAAGGCTTGAAAGTCACACAGCATGTTATTTCTGTATTCGGCCAGATCTTTCCTTAGAGTGGCTCAATAGAGAAGATTTCATCTTAGAAGAGCATTAAGTCCTCTTCAACTGCTTTTCTGATAGATTGGTACTTTCTTGCCAAGGTAGCTATAGCTCTATTGAAAACCGTTATATTAAAAATGTTACTTTTGTTAAGCTCTTTCTTATTTCTTGTTTAGCTCATCTTCATCATAAGAGTCATCACTGTCAAGACTCTCAGCCATACTCTCTTCTAAATTTGATTCTTCTAGAATCATTCTTTCTTCGGCTTCTTCCTAACTGAGTTGTAGATTGAGTCTTGCTTTCTTTTCATTCTCTTCTCTCTCAGTGGCGAATGCTCTCCAGGAGAACTCCACTGGCACTGAACTCTTGTTCACTATCTGATAGTACTGGTGGGAGTAAAGAGTGATTGATGTTGGCTCCATGTGAATGTGGGTTTTAGACAGATAGACATTGTCATTATGACTTTCACCGATGATTGGGATAACTGCTTCAAGTTTATCGTACAGTAGAACTACTTCATCCTTATAAGGTCTACTTTCTTAAGGTATAAATTAGAACACCAATTATTCTGATTGCCCAACTTCTAGAATTCCCTCCTACTTGTTAATTTTGAATCCGTTAGGAACTTTAATATGCCATTTTGTTGTCTTTTCTCCGATGTTTCTTATCATCACAGGCTTCTCGGCAGTATGCTTGACTGGTACTAGCCCGAAATCCAAAGTGTCGGGAAAATCAAGCATGGCTCGGCATCCTACTGCTCTGATTGGGACTATGAATTTTTCTCTTTCTGTGACAACCATGAGATCGTAAGAATAATCAATCTTAGCTTCGGGTGAAAATCGAATTGTATAAGCAATCTCCATACCTGGTGCCACTCTGCTCGACATTATATCCACATCACTTGGCTTCTTGATTGATGAGGACCCTCCAACAATTGACTAGCCCGAGGCTTGAGCTTTCTTGCATGGGAATACTTAAAACAGTTTCGAATCTGGGGGTATTATCTTAACGGATCTTGCTACCTTATCCTTATTTCTAATCAAATAGGAACAAATTAAATAAAGAAATTTGAAAAAAATTAAGAATCGGGGCGAAGCACCCTTGAAGAAAACTCTTCGAAGTGGCTCAGAAACTTTGACTTACCTTAACTTCAATATCTATTCTTTGATCTAGAGAGGTTCGTAGTTGGTAAACTATATCACGTGTGGAACTGGCTGAAAGAGAGGCTCATCGACATGGACCTACGAATCGGAGTAGATGGAGCTGTCTCCTATGTTCAAAAACTAGATAATCTTAGGCTTAGGAAACTATTCAATAATGCTTTTTCCTGATTCTTAATCTTTAATAAGTTGACTTGGAATCTACATAATGGATGAAAGCTGAGAGGTTCTTACTTTCTTCATAGCTTTGATTTAAATGATTACTCAGTCTTTCTCTGAAATCTTATTTGTAATTTTATTAACAATTTAGAACAAGGATATTAAAGCGCTTAAACCCCTAATATGAAGAACCTCTAAATTCTTAATAAATTTAAATCTCTTAATTTCATAATTCTTATAAATTAATTCTATTGGGGTTTTGGGGTTTTGG
>LASR02011847.1:0-12531 GCA_001272965.2 Paraurostyla sp. PUJRC_G6
AAACCCCAAAACCCCTATAGTAGATATTTAAACTTAATGTTCCTTAAAATATAATTATTATAATATTTCAAAATTGTAAATTGTTAAATGAGAATTATTCAATTTATCAATATTAAATTTGCACTTTCTCCCTCATAAATAAGGTTTAATATTTCGGCGTTATCCTTTTTCTTAATTATATGCTATACTAGCTTATCATTATGCAACCAAAATGCATGATAAAATTGTAAATTTATCATTAAATATCTAAAGGCATTCCTTAAATTGAGTATTGGGATGAATCTAACCTAACTTGTAAAAGTATGTATTCCTTAATTAAATATGCATATTATCTTACCTAAATTATCCTTATAGGTTGCTCCGGGACAATTTATGGATGTAATAAATGCTCTTAGACTATACATAACAGCGGATCAAAGTTTTTGACTTGCGATTAGTGCCAAGATGGCCTCTTTTTATTAGCTAATTAAACATTGAATGATCAAATCTTTCCGACTTAATTTACTTTCTGTGTTCCTGATTGTAAGTTAGCACATCATGCTTTTATAAATGATTTAATAACTGGAAAATGTAAATTCTGTGGAGATTTTTGTTCTTCATGCAATATGAATATAGGATGTGAAATGTGTATACCAGATGGTTAAAATTAAGGCTGGACAAATGCTATAGAAAAAATTGGGTCGAATTAATTTCAATTTAATCAATGCTAAGCTTGCAGTGATTAAGGCTGGTGTACTGAATGCAACTACTAGGATAAAACAAAATGTACTTAATGCAAACCAGCATTTTAATAAAAGATCGATTTTGGCTTAATTACTTGTTAAAGTAAATTAAAGTCTCATCCAATCCAAGATAACTGTATCATGACTAATCCTGTAGATAGCAATAAATGTACTTATTGTAAAGATAATTATTTTATCAATTCATATTCCTTCTGTACTTAATGTTAAGATAAAAACTGTCTTGAGTGTTCTGCAAATAAAGATAATTGCTTGCTATGTAATAAGACATCTGCACCATATTACGGGAAATGCATTTGTAAGTTCATATTTATAACAATTGTATTATTAGAATGTAATTCTCTGACTGGACTATCTCAATTTTATCCTGATTGTTCTAGATGTGATATAACATTAGATAAAAATACTGGACTATATAGCTCTACCTGTGCTTCCTGCTTAAACGGATTTTGGTTTAACAACAGTTGCTAATCTACATGCCCATCTGGTTACTATGGTAGTTACTAATTTGATTAAAGAGGATTCCCTAAAGTTTCCACTTGCTAATGTAAATAAAAAATTAAAAATTTCATAGAGTGCAATCCTTCATGTAAATAATGTATAGACGGTACTGTATCAGGATGCACAGAATGCTTACCTGGAAAATATCTAATTATATCTTAAGCAGATAAATCTTATGGAAAATGTATGGACAAAGATTCTTCTGTTTAAAATTAAATAATATACGTACAACCATCATTAAATACTAATTTTAATGCCTAAGCTTAGGATGGATCCTTTATCAATCCTTTTTATGACCTTACTGATGCAATTAGTAGAGCCTATGAGATTTGCTCAGTTACAAATTAAATATGCGAAGTCAAAATACATTTATTCAAAGGAAATCACTACCTGTATCGATAGTATAGAAAATCATATAAAGCTTTAAAGATTGATAGACAATCTTAAAATATGTAGTTGATAATAAGCCCTTATTTTTGTGATAATTTAGCAGATCCAAAGTATTGTATTGATAAATAATCTAAAATTAAAATAAACAATAAATTAGGATCATTATTTTAATTGAATGTTGGTGCAGGGTTAACTTTACAAAGTTTGATATTTGATAACCTAGATTCTATTATAAGTAACTTTATAAGAGATTTAATAATTATAGGCTATGAATCTTAAGATTTATGTCTCTCTACTGCAAGTTAATGCTGTATAATTAGTAATAATAGTGGTAATGATGAGATAAATAATTAAGACTCTACAACTGATGGTTGCTAACTATCACATAAATCGCCGTTATATATTTTCTTTTTATTTTTATAGAACTGAGCAATGTTAAATGGCTGATGGATCATCTTTTATTATATTTGATATATCTTAATCAACTATACTTAATTAGAATAATATCCCTTTTCTAAAAATATAAGTAATTTATTTCTATTAAAATCTTATAGAACAGTGAATTTAAGAATTTCTTCTCAGATTTCAATAGCTTGATTAGAAATAATGATTTTGGAGGTCATATACTTATTATTGATTCAATATTTGAAAGAATTTCTACTTGCGGTGCTTTAATAAGAAATTTTAAAAATTATTTTACTCCATCTCAAAATATTAATGTCACATCTGCTATTGATATTTACTAATATAGATTGAATCAACTATAAGATTAAGTTAATTATTAGATGAAACAATTAAATAAGGTGAATATTTAATGTACAATTAATTGCTATTCTATCTTGATAAAAGGAAGCACATTTACAAAATTTGGCTAATTTACAATGCTTGAAGAGAAGCCAGTATTTGTAAATAAATAGTTTGGACTTTAGTATCAAGGGAAAATACTCAATTTAGATAATTTCAAAGGAACAGTTATTATTTAGAATAATATTTTCTAATTTAATGCTCTCCAATTCAAAGGAGGGTGCTCGATATTTTAAGACTTTGAAGCATATAAAGAAAATCCTGATGACTAGAAATATCTAATTTATGATTAAGATTAGTAAAAGAGAGATTATCTTTAAATAAAAAATTTGATATCAATAAGGAACCATTAATATGATATTTAAATAGAAAATAATAGATTCCTTGCAAATTCTGCCATCAAAGGTATAATTTATTTAGAAACAAGTCAAATTTATAATTCAGTGGTTTCAAGCTAATTGATATTAATATCTAATAATACTTTTCAATAGAATATGGGATATTTCAAAGCATCAGCAATATATATTAAAAGATATAATAATAATCCTAGCAGTAATAATTATTTTAGTGGAAATTTATAAACTCTTCCGTGTGGAGGATTAACTATAACTAGAAATTATTTCTAAAATAATTTTGGATGCCCAATATATGGTGGAAGTTTAATCAGTGTAGACTGTATAAACTAAGACATCTCAGATAAATTAGATAATACTGAACAACTTACTTAGAATATAATTTTTGATTAATCTTTTTATAGTTAAGATTATACCAATATGCCAGTGATTATAGATGCCAATGCTAGTTTAAATAAAATAGAGATAAGTAGTAACATATATGATGGAAATTTTGCTGGAAATAATGAAGGACTTATAAATCTAAAAGGTTTATTAAGAGTCTTCATCGCTAATGAAACTCTGAAAAATAATGGTGAAAATATGATAGAAATATATAACAAATTAGTAATTTTTTAAGATGAAATAGGTTATGAAACTTTTCAACTTTTTGATAACTCAACCCAATTTAAAGCTGAAAGTTTTAGCTTTGATTTCTATTCATATTAGAATAATTCTTTTATTGAAAATACTTAAAATAGAATGAAAGGACTCATAAGTATTGAAGGTTCAGCATATGTTAATATTCAAGGTGTAGTAGCTGATAATAATTATTTATTTGATCCATCTTATGCTCAAGCAAGAGCAACTTTCTTAATTATAGATCAGTTTACTGGTAAAGTGGACATTAACTAACTAACTGTACAAAATTATAATGGATATGTCAATAATTTCATAATCAATCAATTGGGGATTGATGCAAAGAAGTATGATTAAAGTTATGAAAATGAAACTGAAATTAAAAAAGATATTTTAGGATAATAGGTTCCAATAATTTCATTTAACAAAGATAATTGCAAATTACTTGGTATATAACTTAATTAAGTCTAAATTAGCAAAGTGATTTTTTATTCTTTAGATAATTAAGCCCTTGGACTTATTGTCTCGTCTTCAACCAATATGTAATTTATATTATTTATATTTTTATAGAGATAAATCTCTGGATAATTTTAGTTTTTTTGATTCATAAATAGGCTAAATATCTTGCTTTTGTGATAAGAATTAATCACTTTTTTAAATTGCCACTTAAAATATATTTATTAAAAATATTACTGTTATTGATATTACTGGTGGTACTCGGCTTGATTCTTATATAGATAAAGATTGGTATCCTTAAATATTTAAACTATTAATAAACAAAAATTTTGAAGAAATCGATGAGCCATTGGAAATTATTTAGAGTAGTAATTTCTAAAGCATAATTGGTAGCTCTGGTGCTATTATATCATTATCGCTCTATGACTTTAATAATAAAATTTTAATATCTGATACAAGGTTTTCAGATATATAGACTTATAATGGCGGCTTAATTAGAATAGAAATGGGTTAGAATGCTGAGATACTCTTGAAAAATTGCAAATTTATTGATACTCAAACTTACTCAAATGGTAATATATTATTTTAATCACAATAGGTGGTATATTGAGTGTTAATGATGGTTTTTAATCTTTGTAAAATTTATCAGCTGTGGATCCAAGAAGAATAAATTATATAAGCTCTGTCGTCATTGATAATTGCTCTTTCATTTCAAATACATTCTCTAAGGAAATCAATTATTATTAAAGTGCCGGCTTTGGTATCTTTATTGTTTAAAGCTAAAATTTGTTATTAAATATCACAAATTCAATAATTGATTAAAATGATTTAGGCTATTAAATAGATTTGATACAAAATATTTAAAGAATAATAAAAGACGAGAATTAAAATAATTACTATAACTATGGATCATTTTTTGCTATTTATATTTTTAATGCTTCGGCCAATGTAGTATCAAATAACAACTAATTTTTAGGATGCACATTATCAAATAAAGGAAGCATATTTTATATTTATTCTCAATATTCTTTGCTCTAGGAATCCTTTAGTCTGTATTAAGATAATTATGCTGATTATGGTGGATCTATATATTGCTTTAATTGCTATGTAATTTAATTTAAGGAGCCATCATTCATAAATAATTAAGCATTCTAAGGAGGATCTTTACTTTTCGATTATGATTTATAAATAAATCAAGTTGATCCAATAATAATTGATATATCATAATTTAAAATAATTAATGTCAGTAGTTACAGTAGTGGAGGATTTATGCTTTTTAATGGCTCTTCATAAAACTTAAAGCTTGATATGATTGATACCTAATTTTCAAACATTAAATCAAATACATTTAAAGGTAATGAATTGGATTATTTATTAGAACATATTATCAAAGATTTTGGAGTATATAGAGATTCAGATAAAAATTAAAAAGGAGGTGGGTTTTTATATATTATGGCTTCTACATTAGAACAATAAATAATTAACTGCAGTTTCCAAAATATTTAATCAAATCAACTAGGTGGTGTGTTATTTTATTACATATAAGCTTAAGAGAGTGCTTAATAATCTTCTGTTTATATTCAATTTATTAATAATACTATAAAGGATATAAGTTCTAAAGCAGGAGCTTCTTTTATGTATTTATATTCAGCAGATGCTATAACTATTAAAATGTTTAATAATACTATTAAATGTAGAGATATACTTTACAAATAAGCATTATATGAAATATCTAAATATTTGAAATCATATCAAAATTATGCTACATAAAATAATGATGTTAAAGCACATTTATTTCATTTTTAATCAGGTACTTCCAATATCAATGATAAAATTATATAAATTGAATAAAATGATGTCTAAAATTGCTTCATTACAACTTTATAAGATAATTTCTATGATAAAAATAACAAGCCAATCATTTCTACAGGAGGTGTTTATTCAATCCAAAAAAACATTAAATTAGAAGATTCTGACTCTAATTACTAATATAACCTTGCTATTTAGGGAACTATTTATTCATGTAATGGATGCTCACTTAACATTAAAAATAATTATTATGACTATAACTATTGTTAATAAGGATGCATCATAAATGTTGATAGCTAATAAATAAATGATATTAATGTGAGTAATATAAAAGTAATTCATAATACTGCTATTTTTGAATCAAGCTTTGCATATTTAAATATTTAAACTGGATTAAAGTTAGCTCTATTTAGCATTTAAGATAGTATTTTTGAATATAATGCTGTATTAAATGGAACATATGCTGGATTAATTTATATTAGTGATTAAAACTGAATTTTAAATGCTATTGTTGAAAGGACTAAGTTTTAAAATACAAATGTGATTACAAAAAGGACTTATGGAAGTGAAATGCTTTATATAAAATCTTTGAAATCATTAATTATATAGGATTGTATCATACCTACTAAAAATATTTTAGATGGAACCGATAATATAACTTCATTCTCAATACTATATGGTAAAGAAATTCAAAAAGTCGATATTATAAATACTAACTTTTCTAGTATAGAATCAAATTAGATTTCCTAAGGAAAAAGAAACCTTGATGATTAAATGACAGATCCTATTTATATAGAATAAATTTTATTCTATTTCAGCATGATATTTTTACAAGATTGCTCATAAATTAATTTTGAAAATCTTACTTTCTATAATAACAAGAAATTTTAGAATTCAATGATATGGATAGGAAGCTCAAATCCATAAATGAAAGTTTAATTAGCAGATTTGAGATCATAATATAAGAATATAGTATCAATCACAGGTGGAGTTTATTCTTTCGATGGAGTAATTGCAACCATCACTTAGAGTGTATTTGAGAATACTGAAGAATATTATGGAGGAGTCTTTTACATGAAAGAATAATCATAGGTCACTCTATAGAGTGTTAATATTACTAAATCCATAGCAACTATTAATGGAGGCATTTTCTATCTATATAATGTTTAAAAAAACTTGCTTTAATACTCTAAAATCTCGATCTTTAATAGTATCTTTAACTCTAGCTAGACTGAAGGTTATGGAGGAGTATTTTGTTTTGATGATGAAAAAGGAGAAATTATTATTGAAAACTCTTAGTTTATTAATTCTCATGCATATAAATCATCTGGCTTTGCCTCTCTAAATAATTTTAAATCTTTTGAAATGATTAACTCCCTTATTATGAAAACTTATTTTTCCTAAGGAATTTAAATTCTGTAATCTCAATCCGATAATCCTCACATATCATTAATCAACAACACTATAATATGTAATACTAATAATTATCAATCATAAATTGAGGATTGGGCAAGCTAATAGAAATCGCCTTAAGGAAGTGCTTTTGCTTTTTAATATGGTGGATAAATATTTTCTTAAAATAATCTCTTTTAAAATTGTATTTTGGCTAAAGAAGGAGGATTATTTAACCTTGTTAATTCAAATTTTATCGATTAAGGTTCTAAGTTTGTTTAAAATGAAGCAACTATTGGAGGAGTGATTAAAGCAACCAGTAGTATTATCGATCTTAAAGATTCTTTTTTCCTAAATAATATGGCTTACTAAAGTGGATGTATTTAGATTGATAGCAATTCTAAGCTTGTAGGATTCAATCTTATTTTTAAATAGAATAAAGCTTATAGCTAAGCTGGAGTTGTAAATGTCCTTTCTGGGTCATTGATATAAATTAAGCAGTCTACTTTTTATTCTAACTACGCATCTTAAGCTTCTTCAATAAGTGTGACATCATCAAATGATGTAAGAATATTTCGTAATATTTTAGAATATAAATATACTTTAAAATTGCACTTTCGAGTAAAATGAAGCAAAGATTAGTTCTACAATAAGTTTTGTGCAATCTTTCGTTGAAATTGAAAGCTGCATTTTCAAATAGAATAATGCTTCTTTATTATCTAAGAATTTATATTTCCAATAATCTTAAGCAGCAATATTAGATACTAATTTCTATGATGATTAATCTCAGTAATTATCGTTAATTATGATTTTATAGATCATTGAATGAGATGAGTTCTGTTTAAGGTTCATTTATAAATGCAGCATCTAGTGTTAATCTTTCTTTAAGCAATTGCACTTTTGATTCTGGTATAGCTATGCAAGGAGGAGCAATCTATATATCAGGACTTAGTAAGAAACTTTTGTTTATTGTTCATAGATTCTTTACTTTCAATTTCTAATTCTCTCTTTATTAATAACAAAGCAACTGATGAAGGAGGTGCAATCTGCGCCAAATCATTTCAAAGCATAAATATTACCAAAAAGACTTAGTTTTATCAGAATATTGCAAGTAAAAAAGGTGGAGATATATTTGCATAAGACTCTTTAGAATTTTTAACCATTAAAAATATTGAAATCACTAATACTCTATCTATAAATTCTATTTATTTACAGTCTATTAAGTTCAGTGCTGAAAGTATAATAATAAATAGTAAATTATACCCTAAGTTTAATATTTTTATTAGGAAAGAACGATTTAGTAAATAATTTCCCTTAAGGTGGTGCTATTTATTGTTCAGAATGCTTAGAATTTTATCTAATAAAATCTTAAATAAAATAATCTAAAGCTCTAGAAGGTGGAGCTATTTATTTAGAGTAAAGTGATATAACAAAGGCAAATTATAAATCTAATTAAACCTATTACTATTAGGTATCTATAATCTTTAATATTTGATTAGATTAATTAATGCATTCTATCTCAAAATAAAGCTTTATAAGGAAATGGAGGAGCAATATACATTAAGGATATTTATAGATTTATGTTTAGTGATAATACTCTAAATGCTAATTAATGTACAGAGAAGGGAGGAGGAATATTTTTAGAATGCAAATACCCTTTCAATTGTACTTATACTTAAGGGAAAACTGTTTTTTAAAACAACTATGCTAATAATTCTGGTGGTGCTATTTATTGGAATGATGTTGAATTAAAAAATTCAAACACTTAAACATAAACCAAATATTATAATAATTCTGCCAGATTATATGGAGATAATATTGGTAGTTATGCATAAAATTTAATTTAAGTTACTGAAGAATAATATTAAAATTCAATAAATAGAGTTTAAAGGTATGAAAATAAGAATCTTAGGAGCTTGAATGTTTAGCCAATATAGGAAACCTAAATTGCAAATTAATCTTCTAATGCAAAAATTTAAGATTAAAGAAGTGGTGGCATGATTCCAACAATGTATTTTGCATTAGTAGATAAATATGGAACTATTGTTTCTACTGTTAATAACGAGCGACTTTCTTTATAGATAATGAAAGCTTCAAATGAATCTGATATTAATAAATATCCTCCAGTAAACACGGGAACTACTGATTTTAGCTCTTCTAATGGCATTTTCATTGTCAAGGATATGTATTTTACTGGAGCCCCAGGCTCTTCTTATAAAATAGCTATATCAACATCAGGAATAGATATTTCAAAACCTGCTAATAGAGATTATTTGCAAGCAATAAACTAATCTTAAGTGGAATTTAGTTTGAATCTTACCTTGAGAGAGTGCTAAGTAGGGGAAAAGTTTTTAGATTCAGGAGCGTAATAATAAATAATTTATATTTTATAGTTGTGAAGCTTGCCCTTAAGATACATCATTTTCTATTGTGAAAATGACAGAACCCTCTACCTGCCAGTCATGTCCAACCTCAAAGGCTATTTGTATGGGTGGGAGTTAAATTGGTCCTAAACCAGGATACTGGAGAAAGAGTAATATAAGCTTAAACTTTATTCAATGTTTTAACTAATATTCGTGCTTGTAAGTATTATAAATATTTAAATATTTAAGAGGTATGATTTCACCTGAGAACAATCCCGAAGGAAGTTGTGCTGAAGCATATTATGGTATTCTTTGCTCATAATGTAAACAAGGTTATTCTATTAATAATTCCTTCGTTTGCTCCAAATGTCCTCCTTATATTGCCAATATATTAAAGATAATTGCTATTTTACTTCTTATTATAATTGGTGTTATATTCATACTAAGATCTACTCTAAAAGGGGCTGCAGAAAAAAAGAATGTAATCAGCATTTTTCAGAAAATCCTATTAAACCATATTCAATTAATAGTTTTAACAGCTTCATTTGATTTAAACTGGCCAAAGCTAGTATAAAACTTCTTTGAAACTCAAGCACCAGTTGGTGAAGCTTCTACTCAAATTCTATCGATTGACTGCTTTTTGAATTCTGATGATGGGAATAATGCAATTTTAAACCAATAACAAAATTTAAAATTACCTTTTAGAATATTTTACTTTAAGCTTTTGATATTTTCAATCTTACCTTTTCTATTCTTCTTTTTAAGTTATTTTATATGGTAAATAATATCAAGAAAATAGCTAGATAAAGCAGTAATTAAAACCAAAGCTGTATCAACTTTAGTTATTTTATTATTTTTGGTACATCCCAATATTGTTAAGTATGTCTTCAATGTATTTAAGTAAGCTTTTTTTATGTAAATTAAAATAGTTGTGTTGATATAGACGGATAGCAAAGAGTAAAAAATGATTTATAAGTTATTTGCTATCAAGGAGAACATTTATTTTGGGCACTAGTTATTGCATTACCTTCTTTAGTTGTTTGGGGACTAGGAATTCCTTTATTTTCATTTATACTACTCTTTAGAAATAGATAAAGATTGGATACTATCTAAGTAAGAGAAAAATTTGGTTTTCTATACAGAGGTTACAAAAGAAAATACTATTTTTGGGAAACTATTATTATGTATAGAAAGATATCTTTGATATTTATTTAAGTATTTCTTCTATAATTTGGTTTAATAACTCAAGCATTATTTGTTTTACTGCTTTTGATTTTATTTTTAGTAGTTAATATGACTAAGAAACCATTTTAGACAGTAGTATTGAATAAGATGGAAACAATTTCAATTATTTCCTCCATGCTTACTATATTTTGCGGGATATTTTTCATAGTTGACCTCTAAGCTACTTATAACCAGGATGATACAGCATCAACTTCCTACTCAACATCAGTAAATCCTATTGAAGTATCACTAAGTGAATCTGTTAAGCTCTTGCTTTTTTCAATAATTGTAATCTCGAACATTATATTTTTCTTATATTGGCTTATCAAAATAATACAAGAGATTAATACCATGGTACTGATGCAATTTAGTAAAATTTATATTTTCTTATGCTTGTGTGGAAATAAAACTAAGCATGAAGTTTTGAAATAGAAAATAATAGTAGAAGATGAGAATGAGATATTACGAGAAAACTATATGGAGAGTTTAAATAAGCTGAAAGAGCTTTATGAAAATAGAAAACTTATTCTAAACTAAAAATCATTAGAAAAAGTCTAGTTATATTTACATGCTGACAAAATTTTGATTGCAAGTGGATAAGATCCTGAACATTAATTTGATATTGAGAAAGTACTATAGTATAAGAGACAAAAAAGAATCAGCAAAGGAAAGGAATAGACTAGTGGAATCAGAGACAAAGATTATGTTAAGAGTGGTAAGGTCTCTTTTGAGAAAATTGGAACTTCAGATACTCATTAAAATACAGATCAACAAAATGATAAAGCTTTAGAAAATTCTTAAAACTGGAAAGGAATAATTCCTATTCATGATTAATCATTATCAAGTAGTCTAAATATTGGATAAAAAAAGAGAGTCAGTTCGTTTGGGAAAATAAAAGAGACCCAAAATACTAAAGCAGAAGAACACCAATATCTTAAACCCTTAGTTTAAAGTAAAGTCTAAATGCCAAGGACTAAACCAGTCAAGAAGAAGAAAGATACAAATAAAATACCAATTTATTAACAAAATATCTCTATTTAAGATTCATAGCATATCCATATTGGCTTAAAAAAGAGGACAGACAACAATATCTTTGAATCAGAGATTCTTGAGAAGTATGCATCTATAGTTCCGTTTTAGGAAGGCTAAAATTAATTTCATGATGATTAAATTAAAACTCAAAATGAGCCTTACTTTGAAGGTCTCTAAGATTAGGAGTAACTTAATATGATTGCTAAAGAACATTAAGACTATATCCTTGCAGAAAAAAGTATATAAGTCATTAAAAAAGGTTAATTACATGTGATGCCTCATGAACCTTAGCATATTGATGTTTTTGAAGAGTAAAAACTTAATTAAGATGGAACTCTCCATAAATATATATCTTTGAGGCCACATTTTCATCCATAAGAGCATATAGAATAATAGCCTGATAAAACTAAGATTTTGATAAATAACAATAAACAAAATCAAAAGGAATTAGAGATTAATTTGGACGATGAAGAATCATAGAGCCTTATAAAGCATAAGTATTTGAGAAATTAAAAAAGCTAATTAAACAAAGAAGCAAACAAACTGTTTATTTAATCGAATAAACAATTTGATCAATAGCAAATTGGAAATAAAAGTAAGAGACAAAGTTTAAAGAGTAGTAGAAGTTATTTAGGGATTAATAACAGTGAGTAATTAAATGCGATTGGCACTTTAAAATCATCGACTCTTAAAGAAAAGAATATACAATTCAATAACAATAAGGATAAAAATTGAGTAAAAATTAAGAATTACATTAATATTATAAGGAATAAGAATAATATATAAATTTGAACAATAAAAATTATAATTAAATGATTCTATATTAAATTATTACTAATGGGGTTTTGG
>LASR02011865.1:0-10262 GCA_001272965.2 Paraurostyla sp. PUJRC_G6
AACCCCAAAACCCCATAAGAACAAATTTAGTTATTAAATTAAGAAATTTATAATAATCAGTTTCAGTTTTATATAATTTTCATTTTATTACCATAATTTTTGCTTATTTTTACTTTTGGTTAGTTCAAATAAATAGTAAAGCTTGGAAAATTAGAATCTTTGCTGCTGGATAGATTCCTACCTATTGAAGACTTCTTACTATGAAATCCAATATTATTATACTTATTGTATTTGGGAGAATCTTCATTGTTTTCTTTCATTGTAGATAAGTTTAAAAAGGCAGGAATTTAAAATATAGAAGATGCCCCTTTTTCACTCTCCTGTATCATAGTCTTATTTGGTTTTTCATTTGAGCTCATTTTATTTTGTCTTGATATTGAATTTTAATTATTAGAGCTATCTTTGATTCCTTGCAAAGTTACAATTGAAGATTTATTATCTTGATTTTATTTTTTAGATATCATACTATTGTATAAAGAAGATTTCTATCTAGTTTACTGATGCTTCATGAACAATAGTTTGCTTTTATTATAAAGATCATTCTGTGTTTGTTACATATGCTTTCCATAAGAAGTCTTAACCAATTGAGATCTGTCATAGTATTATTCAATTTATTCTCTTGATGAACTTTAATTTTATTATGAGTTACTCTATGTCAAAATATTGTTCCTAGATATTCCTTAAGTCTATAGCAATACTCTCTTATTCATAAATATACCATCATTGAAGCGTCGTTAATTCTTCAATTTTATTGCATTTTCTTCATGATTTTGCCATTATTCTGTCTATATTCCTTGATCTATCCCTTTTACTCATGATGTTATTGGTCTGAGCTCTTCAATTATTTCTTAAGAAATATTCATATCTTTCTGTGTCTTATCTGGAGAATTTGAGTTATGAATATTTCTAAAGTCATTCATTTTTAAAGAGATTTATGTCTATTCTAGCAATCTCTTTTTTTACTTTGTAGCCTCCATCTCTTGCTCTTTCTAAGTTATGAGAAACTGAGTGCTTTTATAAAGCTCTACTAAGTTGATGAAGACTTTACCAGTTATCGAATCCTTATGGAAGACATTTTTTGTTTGATTAGGTTTATTTCCTTTTAATTATTCTTAAACTTATTCCCATTGTTTATTTCTAATTTTATCAAACTCATCTCTTATTCTTTGATTCTTTGCTGCTTTTTCAAAAACATTCATCCAAAGTCTTTTATATACCTCAGGTAGATCCCTAAATATAAATAAAAATAATAGATTATATACTTTTCAAGTTAATTCATTGTTTTGTAAAGTCTGGATTTTTATTCTTCGAGTATTTTTCTAAAGATCTTATCTTACTCTGCTTAAGAATCATTAATGATTTTCTATTGATTTTAATTACTTCCTAATTCTTCCTCAATAGATAATCCTTCATTAAAGGGATTTACAAATTCTAATAAATTAATTTTATAAAGTTACTTGAATAGGTAGTTGATAGTTTTTTTGCTTATATCAAATTACATTGAATGCCTTAATCTTATTAATCTATGTCAGACATAGTCATTTTCCTTCTAGAGCTTGCATTTTTACTTCCACTTCTACTTCTTTTTGAAATAGTATCGATATCAATATGACTTTTAATATCTTTATTCTTTTCAATAGGTTTCATACTTAGAGCTGTCTCTTTTCTTGAAACAATGGTTTTTTTAGGAGAAATGGATGATTTTTACCTCAATTAATTATATTCAGACTCTGTAAGAATTTTAATATTATCATTTGTTTAGCAAGCTATATTCATCATTGGAATCTTAATTCTGTTCTGTATCCTTGAATCTTTCCCATCACCTTTTTTAATAAGCTCTATTTCGCAAGTGACATCCTTTAAATAAGTCTGGGTTCCTTTTGTTTTATGATTTTACCCATACATTGTATTCAAAGACGTAGCACCAGCATTACTTATACTGTTAAGGGCTTTTTTTCTATGAATTTCAGCCTCTGCGAAAGCACTTTGATATTTATTAATACTATTACCAGCAATTTTCATTAATTCAAATTCAAGCCTTCTTTTTTCCTTTTCTAGTCCTTCAACAAGCTTTTAGCTATTATCCAAAGCTCTTTTGAATGTAATGTGCTCTCCATCTAATTATCTGTGCTCCTCTTTCATAGATTCAACTTAATTCTTAAACATTTAGGCTTCTTATTAAGCATCAGAGAGAGATTATTCCAGATATTGAATTTTTTCAACTTATTGTTCTATTATTAGTTTCTTTTCTGACAAATCTACACTGAGTTAATTATTTTCATCTAGAAGAATTTTTAAATCTTTTTCGAACTCTCATTTAAGAGTCACTACTTCCTGAGTAGTTCTTCCAAGAATTATATCGAAGATTTTATTGATAGAAGATTCTATTAGTTTAGGATCTACAGAGCTATACTGAGAAGCTTAAAATAGATCTTCACTGTTTTAGACTTATTGTATTTCCTTCAAAATTCTATGTAACTAGCCAAGAAGTCCAAGTTTCATAACCTAATAATATTATGAAAGAAAATTACAGTAAATTTTAAAGATTATGTAACTAGAATTTAATCAAAATTTGTGTTTAGGGCTTCCAACTACTCAATTTTTTAATAAAGTTCTTGCTTCTCTTAATCATATTTTTGAAATAATTTTGCTTCTTTAGATTAAAATGTAATCTCTGCATGAAAATATGCTTCTTTTTAAGCTTTTTCTATTTCTTTGAGCTGATGCTCCTTTAGAGTTATCATTTCTTGATTTTTTAAATCAATTGCTCTTCTGAGAGACATAATTTCAGTTTAAGATTATTTTAATACTTCTTTTATTTAGAACTAAGCTTCTTCTTTTACTTTGTCTATTTCAGAGTTTAGAGTATCATAGTCTTTTGCAAAACGACCCCCGTATTCTCTTTCTATAATTACAAGGAAGCAATCTGGGCCATAACAATTATGAATTTCATCCCATAAAATTTATGGCTCAGGATAGACTAGTTTCAAGCTTCCTATTATTTCCTCTAGAGTAAGATTTACTATGCTGTATGCATTCGGAGACAGCTTATTTAATGCATATAGCTTTTTTAACAAATCCTCTTGAAATCTTATATGATCTTAAATTCTTTTCTCACATCTTTCTTTTGTCTGAAAAAGCCTTTCATTAATCATTTCTAAAATTTCTGGTTCAACTCCATCCAAAGCGTTAAAGAATTCTACAAATACTTAGTCTTCTTCTGGTAGAGAATTATTTTTTAGCCCATTCCCAGATGTTTTCCAATTTTTCCCAGTATTTTTGTACACTAATAAGTCCTTATAGTAATTCTTTCTCATATTATTTGCTAATTCATCTAGAACCTTTACTTTTTCCTTAAGCTACTCGTTCTCTTTTAATTTTTTATCTAATCTTTCTGCTTGCATTTATTAAATGACTGACTCTTATTATTTTAAAGCTTTTTGCCCTATGTTTGATAGACCTCTTCCAATTGAAAGCTGGGAAGGATTTTCTCCAAATGGATTGTCGTATTGCGATCTATAATGCTCAAATTATAAGTAATATTACTTCTACTTAGTCGGGGATTAAGATAAAGATTCAGATTAAAGCTTTAAGGAACTTTGTTTCTTAAAAATTTAATTAAGATTTTCTAGATCCTGTAGCACAGACTCCAAATATGGGCTATTATCGCAAATAGATTTTGAAAACTCTGATCCTAGCTTATTAGCCAATTGCTTAAACTATTTGATAGTTATTACGAAAAATTATCTTACATCAAACTCAATGCTATTTTTCTTTAATTTTTCCTAGTAAATCTTTTTGTTCTTAGAAAAAGCTGATGGCATATAGAGAGCATCTTCATATGTATTAATTGCAACCTTCTTAATTTAGTTATATCCAATTGCCTACTTAGTTCCATAAATAAAGCTTATACTAGATTAGCCTGCCCCAATAGATTTTTATTCTTCTCCATAGTTAGTCATAGACGAATCAATAGGGGATTATAATGAAGAAGCAATATTCTTTTTCATTTACCTATCCTTGACTATGGCAAAAAAGCAATCATAAAATTGCTAATAGTTATTGATTAAGAACTCTTCGAATTAATTAGAGAAATATGTATCTTTATGAGATTAATAAGGCATTTCCTAAAATATAGTTGGAGTAGCTATTTCTAGCTAACTTGATTTTAAAGGACTACTTTTGTTACTTTCTGAATACATTTGTAAATAAAATTTAATCTTTATTTTTAATTTTACAATAATTCATATTATTTTAAAAGATGTTAAAGAAAAGAAAGCTATTAATGTCTGGGATTTTTAATTAAGATCTCGTATAAGATATTGAAGAGAATACAAATTTTCTAATTGCTAAAAGGAAACATAGGCTTAAGAAAAACAAGCATCTTCGTGATAAGTAGCTTTATCATACAATTGGTGAAGGATACTTGAAAGGTGGTATTATAATTGATGGGAAATAGTCAGATAATCAAATATCTATGAAGAATGTGAACTTGAATAAAACAATTTAAATGTCTGAAACTGTCTCTTATTAAAATGGTAATTACTTCAAAATTTATGAGAATTTAGATGGAAGTTAGGTTGCTGGTAATATTAGTCTTCAACTAAATGAAGAAATTCTAAACTAACCTTAGAAAGATTAAATTCAGCCATACTAATCTGTTAATGAACCTATGAATAGAATAACTTCATCTTAATAGAAAAGACCATCTACAGCTGGTAGAGAAGATTCTTCAATTTATTCATAAGCTAGAATCCCTTAGGTTAAGTTTGGAATGAGAAATAGAAATTAATAAGACGATATAATTTCATAATTAACTCACCAATAAAGCAAAGGTTCAAATCAATTTTATCAATCTTATGAGAAAAATATTTAAAGCAGAAATATAAGAACATCTCATTCAGGAGTGAGGCAATATAATACTTTAAATAGTAACATGAATATGAATTAGATTTTGTAGTAACTTACATAATCTTCAAATACTTATCGTACTAGCACATTAGGGACTAATGAGAAGGAAGGCAGAAAGTCTGTTAATAATAATGAGCTAATGACGATAGTGCAGAATCGAGGAGTTTACAGAAGAGATAATCTTATTAAATAACTTACTAATTAGTTCAAACATAGCATTTAATAGAATTCAAGCAATTAAGATCTTTAAACTTAAGATAATTCAACTACTCCAAATCTTTAAATTATAGCAAAGAACGTTAACAATCTTAATTCTAAAGCCCCTCATTTTTAGCAATCCCATTTTAGATAATTAAATTCAGTCTAAAGACCTTCAACTTAAGAGCATAAGCCACGGGTGAGAAGAGAAAGCTTTAGGAAGTAAACAGGTGGTACAGTTTTATTGGAGATTCAAAAAATTCCAAGAGCATTAGTTCAAACTCATGCAGAGCTAAAATCGCATTCTATGCTTGGAGGGGGTTAAAGTGATTCAGCCTATAATAATTAAGCATATGAACCAAATTTTGTTTTAACTGGAGAAAATACAAAAGGAATTTTTCCAATAGAAATGGTTAATAGTCCTAGAGATCTTGTATTATCATAAGCATTCAAAAAGTCTTTGAGAAGTAAAGATTATCTTTCAACTATGGTGAGTGAAGTTATAAAAAAGTAGAGAAATCAACACAATAATTTTTAGGAATATTAGAGCAATTACAATATAAATAGTAAATATTAAACAATAGATGAAAAAAAACTGAGAGATTCTATAGTTTAAGTTGTTTAGACTAGTGAAGGCATTGATGGAGAAAGATAAGAATATGAAGTAATAAAAACTTAGAACTAATTTCTCAATTCAAGATTCAAATCACTTCATAATAAAAGATTTTCATCAATTGACAGTAATATAAATACATAATAAGGATTTGATGATGAGCAATGCAAAAAGTTTGTTTAAAATAAATAGGATTAAATAAATACAATAAAGCAGTAATAAATACATAAAGACGATTAAATTGAGATTGATTAGCATGGGGTCAATTTTAACTATGAAGATATTAATGAAATGGTCAGCAGAACATTGCAAGTTTTTCTATCAGAGAATAATATATATCCTCAAATTTATATGCCAAAGGCTAAGAAGAATATTTCATCAAGCTAAGTAAATAAATTTGAATTTTTCTTAGTTAAAGGAAATTAATACTTATTCCAAGGTGATTATTTAAAAGCAATAAAATTTTTCAAAGAAGGACTAACAAATTATCCTAACTCTTCTCCTTATTAGTTTAATATAGCTTTAGTACATTTCCTTAAATAGTAGTATGACAAAGCAGCAGAGATTTACCATTAGTTATTCCTTTAATTACCGCATTCAATGAAAATTCTACAAAGCCTTCTGCTTACTTTGCTAATAAATAGCAAAACAAAAGAAATTTTATCTTATAGAGACTCACTTGATACACTTTCAGGGAATATTACTAGACCTCGCATACTGATGAACTAAGAGTAAATGAATATTAATAAAATGATAATATATGCATAGAATAATCTTAGCAATTCTAAAACAATAGATTAAGAGGAAGATCTAACATTAATAAATAATTAAGAATAAGAAGTAGATAAATTTAATTCTGATAAGTTAAGCTTCAAAGAATAAATATTACAGATAAAAAATTATGAAGGGCAAACAGATAACTAGGTTATTAAATAATAGGAAAATACAGAAGATAGCAGAAATATTCATCGACATTAGAATTTTTAAGTAGTTAATGGATACTTTAAGAAAAGAAATCTAACTGAACACCATCCTAAAAAAGGACTCAAACTATTAATCTAAAAAAAGGCTTTAGATGATTAAAAATCTCTAAAGGGCCCATTATAGCCGGAATATAAATAAAAGTCTATGATTAAGAAATTTTAAAAAGAGTTTGCAAAAAAAAGAGAAAAGTTTAATGAAATTCTTTAAGCTAAGCAGTAAGTTCTCAAGGATAAAGAGGTCCTTTACCAAAATATAGAAACCACTCTTTTAAAATCGAAGCAAGTATCGCCTAGAAGAGGCAGTGTTGTTAATACCAATAATAGCACTTCATCTTTGGATTAGAGAAAATCTTAGCTATATTTTACTATTGTTCCATAAAAAAAGAGAGCAACATCATTAGATTTAGCATTTAAAGAGCTCTCTGAAATAACTAGAACATATACCACTGGTCTTAAAGATCCAATTGAAGAAAAGTATAATGAATTGATAGAGGATTTGAGAACATTTAAAGAAAAAGGCAACGTTGACATTAAAACATTTATTGATAAAGAAATAAAAATAAAAACTGAAAGGTCTTAGAGTGCTAATATTCTTAAGTATGGCAGTACAAAGACATTAAGTTATATAAATGAAAAAAGTGAACACGTAGAAGAATAAGAGATTAAAGAAAGGGAATTATAAATGATGAGTGAGAGGGAATATATCAATAATATTTAAAGTAGAAAGATATAAAGCAAACAGATTGAAAGAGCAACATAATTTATTAAGACCACCATAGTAGGGAAAAAGTTAAAAGATAGTAAAAGAATAGCTGAAAACATTTAAAAGCTAATAAAATCACATACTGTACATAAATAAGAAAAAGGTATTAGTGTAAAATAAAGAATTATTAATCAAGAAATAAATTCAATAATAAAAGATTTATCTATACCAATATAAGATAAGAATCAATACATTCAGGATGAAGAAATGAAATAAATTGACTTAAATCAGCTAGATTAATCATATATCGAAAGACTTAAAGAAATAAAAGATTTCGGCTAATTCACGGAAGATGAGAAGATAATGAGTATAATGGGAATTACTAGAGAAGATTTAGAAAAAAGAAAAGAACTTGAATAAGATAAACTTCTTAATGTACTATGCCCAGATGGAGTGACTCAAGAAGAAAGAGAAAACTTTTATAAAGATACTGGAGAGTTTCTAAGCTATTTGTATAATAACTTTCTGATTAAGTCTGTGGTTGTGCCTGGGACTGAGGTTCCACATATGTTCAGAGATAGTCTACATTATGAATAAATTAAAAAATATCTTGAAAAACTATCTCAAAGCATTACATCAAATTTAGGTATTTTTGGAGAGGAAGAGGCAGCCAATTAGGATCATATGGGCTCAGATGAAATTAAATGGGAATCTCCATTAGTTAATAAAGGCCAAAGAAAAACATCAATATATAATTAAATAGTCAAGAAAGGACAGGAACTTGATGGTGAGAGCACCGCTAAAAGTACACTAGCTTACTATTTCTTACAAAAAATAAATACTATGGGATTTTTGAACAAGATTATCAAGAACAACATGCAGAAAATTCAATCTAGAAAGAAGACAGGAATTCAGCCATAAACCAATAGTTTATCTACTCAGGAATTAAAATATGTGGAATCACAATTGAATAGATAAAATCATAAATTATTAAGACTGCTAGATTATTAGCTTCTTGATAATGTTCTTGGTGATATGAAATTCTTTTCTATTTTTGATAAAGACATAAGACTTAAAATATACAAATTAGGATCTTATTAAAAGAATGATAATTTAGAAAATTCAATAGTAGATCCTGACCTTGAAAATACAAAATATATGTATGTTATTCTTTAAGGTTCAGTAACTTTAAAGAAAAAAGATTTCGAATTAGGAATTAATTTACCCTTAGTAACCTATAAGGCTGGTGAATGCTTTGGAGATCTCAGCATCTAATCTCATACAGTAAACCCCTATGATTTACTTAGTAAAAACAAAATCTATGCTGAAGCAGATGGATTCGATCATATTTAAGTGAATTCAGATTATTAGCAAAAAGGATGTGATGTATTTAAGTTTGAAAGAGAAGCCTTCATTAATTCTTTATTCAAAGAAATGAAAGAGTCTCTGTATCAAAAGATAATGATGCTTAAACATGCTGAATTCTTTGAAGATTTAAGCCCATATGCTCTTGTAATTCTAGCTTCTAATATTCAGATAAAAGAATATAAACTTGGAGATATAATAATTAGGCAAGGCTATACACCAGATGAATGCTATATATTGCTAGAGGGATAATGTAAAACGATTTACGAACAAGAAATAGTGAAGAGCACTTAGGTCTCAAAATTTGCTAAGAAATGCCTTCAAACTAATCTTCCTTAGCCAATGCATTATAATGGAATTGATTATAAAGTATTAGCTCAGATCAAAGGCTCAAACATAGAATAAACAACATCGAAAGCTTAACTGCACAACTCAATAAGGCAAGAAAGCTAATTAAGGCAAAAGATTTCTCATTAAAATTAGAATAAGTATTCGTTTTAGAACGAAGTATTAAAGGAAGACACATCAAATAACTAGATACAATTTAGACATCATATTTAATTCGGTGATCTTAAAGCTGGAAACTGCTTTGGATATAGAGCACTATTAGATAAACAAATAATAAGAAGACATATAATAGATGAAAGTGAATTTTATTCAGACTAACTTAAAATATATCCCTATCACATATAAGAAGAAATGTTTTAAAATAATAAGAGATCACTGGCTTAATTATAAGATAGTAAAAGTAGCAAGAATTTCAACAACTTTCAATCTATTACAGAGCTGAGCCTTAATGATAACAATGATTAGCCAACCATGAATCTTAGACTTATCAATTAGATTGATGAAGCTACTCAATAAGTGACACATATGATTCAGGAGTAAGAGGATTAAGAATAAAATATTATAAGCAAAGATCTAAATGTATAAAAAGCAAAAGATAAAAACAGAAGCCATAATAATTCTGTCAGAAGATTTACTTAGAAATAATCATCATTTTTAGTGAATTAAGCCCCTTCTCATTTAGCTGAAACTTATGAAGATATGACTCCAATGAGAAGACCTGAAAATGAAGAATAGCTTACTCGCAATCAACTTCTCATATAATCAAAACTATATGATAGACTTATGCAAGAACTCCTTAAATCTCAAGTATCAGTTGTAGCTCAAACCTCTTGTGTTAAAGTAATGGTGCTTAGAAAAGAAGATAAGAATTTCCTTAATGAGACCTTAAAGAATATTATAGACAGGAAACTATTAGAGAAGAAATTCAAAGATTATGATAGACCTATGAATAATGCAGAAGACATTATGAAAGTAGTAAAATCAGAGAAAGAATGGCAAGGCTTTAAAAGCAAATTGGAATAAGATATGCTAAGAGAAGTAGCTATGAATAAGAAAATTAATAAACTTCTTGATTGATATTTATTAATATATCTTAATTTCATAAATCTATTAGAAATATGTATGGTGGGGTTTTGGGGTT
>LASR02011915.1:0-10210 GCA_001272965.2 Paraurostyla sp. PUJRC_G6
AAAACCCCAAAACCCCATCATTTGGAATAAGTTTGATTTTATTGTTAAAATATTATAGATTAAATTTATAAAATGATCGATAATAGTAAAAAGCGAGGAAACATCTTTACTGGCAACACTAATGCCAACCTAACTCAGCAATCTAATTCCACTAATAGAAGCCTCAAAATTAATTTGTCTAATAGCAAGAATTCATTCAAAACCGCCAAGTAAAATCTTGAAGAATCAAAGGATAGTATAAGTTCGAGTGTAAGCAAAGGAAGTAAGAAATAATAGAATGGCAAGTATGAACATAGGGTCTTGAGTATCAATCTATCGTAAGTTTCAAACTAAACAGGTTAAAATCCTAATAACTCTTCTAAGAGGCCTAATCTGTTTAATGAAAAATCATCAAGCAGAGAAAGAATTTTAACAAGGAAATCAGGATAGAACACTAACGTAAACTCATCCCAAAATTCAATCTAAACTCCACAGTTTAGTCTTGTTTCTTAGTCTTAACAGCTGAAGAGAGGATCGATATAAGGAGAAATTTTAAAAGATTTTCCATATTTATAACTTCAGCAAATGAGTAATAACCCAATTAACTACAGGAATCTACTATCCACAGGCATGAACGATGAGTTGATAGAGGAGGAGCAAGAGTATGCTACTGTTTCTTATAGATTATCTAGCAATAATGTTAAAGAAGAGTCAAGAAATGTACAGAGTGCGTAATCTGTAATTAAGCAAAGTGATTCAATGCCGCAATAGAAATTATCATTATATTAAGAATTCTTTAATGGAATTGATGCATTTTCTTAATCTGATGTATCTAGAGCACCTAGTGCTATATAAACAGGAAGATAGGTAACAATAACTGATTAAGATTTATCCTTGAATAATAGTATCTTATAAACTTCATAAATATCAAAGAACAGTAGCAACTAAAGAAAAACTACAAAAGTAGTAGTAGATCTAAAATCTGTAGATAAAAAAATCAACCAAAAATAAAAGCTAGTGCTATAAGAAAAACTAGAACTTCTAAATTTATCATCTTAGATTAGTGAAGCTGGTGGCACAGATAGGCAAAAAAGTGCTAGAAAGGTTAAAATATATGATGATTAATTCTATTAATCTCCGATAAAGAGGCCATAGCAAACTCATGAAAATGATTCAAATTAAGATGAGTTTTTATCAGCTGTGAATGATGTTGACTACATCAATTAGGATGGAGAGTTTGGCATCATGCCAGATTTATAGTTATCAAATATAGATATGAAGCCTGATCATTACTAAATGACTTAAGATGGGCATATATTTAGCGGAATGAATACGTAGTAATTTAATAGAAAGGAAGAGAGAATAAAGAATCAAATTATATAACATTTATTAGATAAAATCCTCTATGAGTAAGTTATTCCAAAAGAAATCAAGGATGTAGTCACCAGTAGTATCTTAAATTATACTTAGATGAATCAGAGCACATAGACAAAAATCAATTAAAATGCTGAGTAAATTTATGATTAGATTCTATTAAAAGGAATACTGATTAAGTTTCTTAACGAATTCTTATCAGTTACAGATGATAGTTATGAGAGTTAGAAAGCTATGAAAAAATATCTGGAAGATGTTATAATAGAGAACGTTAACTTTACTCTATGCTCTGAAATATGGAATGATTGTCTTTTACTGCCTCAAACAATGAGAGAAGATCCTAAGATTTGCCTTGACAATCTAATTGATGGCCTGATTGAGGAAATTGCTACTGAGTCATTACAATCTGAGTTAACAAAAGTATAGAATAAAAATAAGATCACTCTAGAGAAATCATCACCTAAAATATAAAATAAGATTACTGCAGTAAACAATGATAAAGTTATTACACAGTATGTTGAAGAAAATATAATAGGAGAATATGTTGATAATGAATTAGAAGAGATTGTTATTCAAATAATGCAAGAGATGATTTTCATGAAGAAGAAAATACCTATGTAAATTGCTGAAGAAATATTTAATGATATGCTAAGAGGATAGATAAGAACTAATTGTCAAATTTCAATAAAGAAGGAAAGAATTTTACATAAAGGAGCAGAAAGCTATTTTTAAATGTTTTTGTAAGAGGAAATATCAGATATGATTATTGAGATATAAGAGTAAGACAACCAAACTCCTGATTAAATTGCTGACTAAGCAATAGAGAATGCTCTTTAATTGGTACCTAAATAAATGATAAGTTCTTTATCTAATTAAGAAGAAAATGATCTTGCTCTATCATCTATTGTAGAGGGCTTCTTACACACTTAATTAGAGAGATTAATACTTTCATTAGGTTAATATGGCATTAATTAAACTTCAAGTGATACTAAACTCCTAGTGAAAACTAGTGATGCTATCCTTTAAGATGCCTTATACACTCTTATACCTGATATCATTCTCTCAACTATAGATGATGAAAAGCGTTTAGTATAATAATCAAAAATTCTGCTGCAGAATGCTCTAGATAAAGAAATCTTTAACATAGCTAATGAATGTGTATCTGAGGAAATAGTTTAAGAAGAATACGATGGAATTATTGACAAAATCATTGAAATGGACATCTGGAGAGCCACAGTCAAAGAGTTAAAGCAAGAAGATGAAGCTATATTCTAGCTCTTAGAAGAGTGGACTGATAACTTTACTGGCGAGTTTTTCATAGATCACTTTACAGAGATAAAGGATGAATATTTGAGGAACTTTAAAGAGCAGATCAATAGACTAGAAAACTCACAGATGAAAGAAATGAGCATTCTTAACATTTCTAACAACCATAACCCTTTTAACAATTTAAATTCACCTTTAAACAGCTCATTAAAGTTAAAAGAAGTCAGCAGTGTTAACTCTTCAAAGTTTCAAGAAGCTAACGGCGGCAGTTGTGAGGTAAGGGAGTTCACAATTATAAAGACTAATAAGAAGAAGATGGACTTCTCAAGCAGAAGACAAAGTAGTAATTCCAATCAGTATCTTGATAACTCAAATCAGTTTTAATCAGCTACCTCTGATGTTTTCTATGACTGTAACAATGATGAAGTAAACTATGAAGCAGATGAGATTTAGGATAACTAAGATCAGCTCTTGGATAATCAGATTCTTTAAAATCTATCATAAGATTTTGGGGAAGAACTGCGCTAAAACAACATATTATCAGGCATATAAGAATATCAAGAGGATGAAGATCATGAATCTTATTAGACTAGTTTGATGATGAAGTAAAGAAGCCCAGCTGCTAGATATGATACTTTATCAGAAAATTTAGATGAGACCATGCAGTATCTTGAAATTGATGAAGGTATCAAGAAGGTAAGTACTATTCAGAATTATTACATCGTCCCTGAAATAAAATCGCTAGACTTTTTGAACATTCGCTAGAGGCAGCATTATTTTTCAGGGTCCTATGAACCTCAAACCTTTAAATAATTGAAAGTTGTTATTAATCCAAATATGCTGCCTCTAGATGCTCAAGCCATAGATGTACTGTGTGTAAATTGCTATGAAAGTGTAAAATTTGATTATGTTGATGATCATTCTAATTTTTGCCTTAAAAATCAGTTATCTAGCTATGATACTGCCAATAAAAACAGTAACTAAATTAGTTAAGCTACTCTCAAAACTCCCTATAAAAACTACTTCTAAGATGAAAATGATGATATCCCTGCAGATCTAAGGACAGTATTGAAATCTGATGATTTGCTTGGTGGCACAATGGATCATAATATAAACCTAGAGAATAGCTATAACTTTGAGGAGGGAAGATATATAATTAGTGAAAGGGGATAAAACTAGAATTAAATAAAGGCAAAAGAAGAGAGATAGTTTATATCTGAACTAAATGAGAGAATATTTAAACTTCATAAATCTATTAAGGAGAAACAAATTGAGGAGCAAACTAGATTAAGCTTGAATAAAGGAAACGGAGACATGAGTCTGCTAAGGTTTCTAGATGAAATAGAAAATCTTGCCATGAGCATATTCACTAACAATACTGTAAGAATATTTGACAATAATTTCATATAGAATAAAAGAGAGCTGGAAATTTGTGGGTCAGAACTTATTGATAGATTGAGAGACTTTTAACCTTAAAATACTAAAGAGATGAGTCTAAATATTACTGCAAGAAGATTGTCATAATTAACACTTGAAAAAATACAGTCTCTTATCACATATTAGAGGCTTATGGGTATTAATCAAGACGATGGACATGAAGCATTTTCTAATATAGATGGTGATAATCCTTAAAATATCACTTACTAACTTTAAGATATTGAAAGAGATTTTAGTGGTTTCTTACCTCCTAGATCAATGTCCTAAGCA
This sequence comes from Paraurostyla sp. PUJRC_G6, assembly GCA_001272965.2. Lineage (NCBI taxonomy): Eukaryota > Ciliophora > Spirotrichea > Stichotrichida > Amphisiellidae > Paraurostyla > Paraurostyla sp. PUJRC_G6. The sequence continues at coordinate 4,327 of LASR02011915.1, forward strand.
CCTAGAGATTTCAAAAAAAATTTCTAGATTCAGAGTATAAATTCAGCAACTCCTATTGAAATACCAGATGACTATCTAAAATATTTAGAAGAAGAGCAAAAACACGAGAAAGCTGAATTGGAAATTTGGAGAAATCTTCACAATGAAATTCTGAAAAACTACTTGCTCACCAAAGCCCCTCTCATAGGAAATAGATAAGTCCATGATATAAATTCAGATGTCAGCAGTAAAAATGATCAGTTCTCAGACAATACAAGTACTTATTCATCTAACACAGGCATTTCCTCAGTTCATGGAAGCTAATTTTAGTAGCACTATCGCTAAAGTTCTCAGACTTCTACTCCATAGGGAAAAAATAAAATTGCTATAGTTTTGTCGCCAAGAGGTAATAATGCAGAGGATGAAAATGATGTAGCTAAATTGAATGAGGTTGACGAGTCATTGAAATATAAACAGTCTGAGGATTTAAAAAGACATTTCTATACCATAGCTATCCATAATTCTAAAAAAATTCTCAAAAGTATACCACAAGGAACAGTTCTAAAAGAACTCTACAAAAAATGTCTAGTACATAATTATTATTAAAATCATATAGGAATAAAAAGTGCCAGTGTCTAGCTGGGAAGAATTTGTGCAATAATAGCTAAGAAGTTTCAGAAAATGATTAAATTTAATAATATTAATTTTACAAATATATTTTAATATAATATTTTACTTTTACAACCTAATGGAACGAGTTAGTAACACTCAACCTCTACTTTAAAATCAGGCCCTTGAATAATTTATTCACGATATATCTCAAACTCTCAGTCAAGCTTAATAAGCATAAGCTAAATAAGTTAAGGTATTGAAAAGAAAGCGATTAAGTAAAAAATCTCCTCTTCTGAAATAAATTTCAATCTAATAGTAAGATCCCAAAAAGAAAGATGTTTATACATCGACTATTGAAATTTCAGAGGAAATAAATAAATTTGAGGAGATAAATGAGAAGGAACAGAAAGAGGAGGCTATCAGAGGATCAACACCTGGGTGATAGAGAGGGAAGCTAGAACTTATGAAGGAAATGAAGGATATAATTGTAACACCTTGGGATTAGGATTCCCCTAGAAGGTTTATTCATATATTTGGAAGTCCTAAAAAAAGTAAGAAGGTGACTCCCAAGAAATCAAATATGGATTAAAATCCAGAGGATCAGAATAATCAAATCTCCTAAGAGGTTATTGACAATAGGAGATTGGAGTAAAACATTTAAGACAAAAGATCTGCTTCAGCTGCTTTTAATACAAGAGATAACAGAGGAAATACAGCAGGTCTTATTTATACACCTGGCAATAAGGACTAAATTTAGTAAAAGCCTAACACTATTTTTAGTATCAAGTAAATAAAACCATTTTAAGAGAAATAATAAATTCAAAATGAAGAGTTATTTAGACAATAATAATAATAGTAGTAATAGTAATTTTAGTCTTTTGATGTGAGGCCTCTTCCTAAATCTTTTAAAACTAGTTTAGCAGCTTCAGATTTTGCAATTTCTAAAAGAGAAACTCCGAGATAATCAGGAACACCTGGTTTACCCACTAGAGATAGCATAAATCATCATTATCATCTTTATAACACAAGATAAAAGATTTTAATGAAGCTAATTTAAGAATAGTTAATGAATAATGCTACAGCTAGAGAGCCATTTTAGCTAGAAGGTAAGAGCTATTCTAAATAAAGTAGCAGTACTAAATCCTTCATAGTCAATAATAGCTAAATGAGAAAGCTTATTAGTCCATATCCTAATGATCTAGTTCCAAATAGAAATATTAAGCATGAAGATATGGCAGCTGAGGCATAGTAAGTTGCATCAAATAATGGCTAAGATATTTGCTAGAAAGGAGAGTAATAAATGTAAGGAAATAATAAATTATTAAAAAGAGCTATTGAGAGATACAATAAAGATTTTACACCAAGTAAATAAATTATCTAAATTATTAAGAGAAAAAGACAACAGGAAATAAAAAGCATTATAATAGATAAAGTTCCTTAATCACAGGAACCTGAGATTAAAAAGTAAAATACCAACAAGACTCGTAATGACATTCATAATGCACTTAACACCTTAATCTAAAAGTAGAGAAGCCATGCTTTATTATTCAAGCATTAAAAGAAGATAAACAATTCTAATAGTAAAGACTAACTTGGTTTGAATAATGCTAGAAAAGCTGTAAATCTTAAGATAGATTCTAAAGAATACCAAAAATTTGCCAACTCATAAAGAATATTGATATTTGAAAAAAAGAAAATGTAGAAGGCAAAGTCAAGCAGCCAACAAGATCACTTTAAAGCTCTTTATGAAAAATCAATAAACCAAAATGCAAAGAAGAAATTTATTCAAATTTTGGACGACCTCAAATAAAAATTAGACATAGCTAACATATCTCATTCAGTATTGAATTTAGCATAACCCTAACAAGAAAATAGTTAGATTAAAAATGATCGCATAATTTAATTACCATAGCTAGGTTAAACCATAGGATCTGCTAAAACTCTTCTTTAGTAAAGCAATAAAGCTGCTAGTGTTTAGAGTTATAATAAAGGATTTGTTAATTTTAATTAATCATGATTATTAATAATGAATAACTCAATTATAATTGAAGGAGTTGTAACCTCCATTAAAGGTTTTATTCTGAGGTGTGATATTCTTTCCTTGTGCATCTAATTCCATTATCTTATTTTAGCTCTTGCTTCTTTTATTCATCATTGAAGGAGCAATATATTTATTAGGGCTCTCTATAGTTGCTTTGATCTAACCTTTCTCTATGCATGCGACTCTTGAACCAAAGTTAAGGCTGCTAACAGTTTCCCCATAATCATTTAGAGAAGGACTAACTTAAATTATTAGCATAGTCTTAGATTCTCCTCCTAGAGAGTCTTTTAAATAATGCGTAAGCTTTGAATCTCTATAAGGAACATGATTAGCTTTATTGAGTAAAGCTAAGAATACCTTTCCTAGTGTAGTTAAGCTTTAGTTAATGTTAAGTGCTTCTTTAACTCTGTCTCCCTCTGCTTATGACTTAAGAATTCTTTCTGACCCAGCTAAGTCTATCAAATTCAACCTTCCCCTGAAGACATCCCTAGTCTCCTTATGTCTACCAGTAACAAATAATGTGAATACGAAATGAGATCTGCTACTCTAATCATTATAATGAGTCATTCCTACGGTTCTATTCATGCAGGCTTCTCTTAAGCATTAAAGAACCTAATTCTTTGATTTCACTTGCTTAACTGTTTAATCACTAAGGGTTTCTCCATCACCATTATCTCTAAGTTTAATCAGTTAACCTGCTTAATGGCCATTCTTTTTTGAAGGCAATAAATCTCTTAGAGTTTCATTATAGATTTCAACAATACTAACACCTACTTCATAGTCAATAAGTTTTTTTCTATCATGAATTTTATTGAAAACCTCATCAACTTAAGAAAAGTAAAGACCTGGATTTTCATCATCACCTATCATAGTATAAGTTTTACCTGATCCAGTTTATCCATATGCCATAATGCAAACATTAAAACCATCTAAACAAGAAACTACCAATTATTAAACTTCTTCAGAGATATCTTATTAACTTGAAGATTATTCGAATACTCTATCATATTAAAAAACTTGTTCTTTGCTATTTGCTTCATTCATCACTACTAATTTATGCTGATTTGCTATTCTAATTATCTATGCTCCTCTTTTCTTAGCATTTTTAGCTTCATGCTAAAGCATCGGCCTAACTCTGCACAATACTCTTATACTACCTTTTAATTCTTATAGCTAATTATGCAAACCTCTTCTAATAAATAATTCGCTCTTATATGCTTATAAAAGCTACTCATATTATAGCTGCCAGTTTGTACTTGTATCAATAGCTCCTCCTCTCTTCTGATTTAAGTCTCTTACAATTCTATCAAATTGTTCTAATATTCTAGCTATATCCCTATTTTCTATTCTAACTTCGCTTAGAGTAGCAGCAAGTTCCTCTTTAAGAAAATCAGGTACATCTAATACTCCTACTTTAGTAAGCACATATCCTAAAGCTTATCTCAAATCTCTTAGCTGCTCATCATATTTTTTAGTAACTTTAAGAAACTTTTATTTTTATTCTAGTTCTATCTTATACCTATTTAGTGAAGCTTTAGTAACCTCATCTTCCATTTCTTTCATTCTTTTTTCAAAACTATCTCTCTATTTAATTAATGCATCTCTATTACTTTCATTTATTCCATTAATATCATGCTTAATTTCTGATAATTACTCTTCTAAATTTTCTTATTCTTATTTTGCTCTTTCATACTTTCTTTCTAAATCCTTGAATAGGTCCTTCTTAATGCTTAACTATCTTTTGAGTTCTTCGTTCTCTCTTTCTTTTAACTTTTTTTATTCTAAAGTTTCGATGTATCGCTTTTCAAGATCTTCTTTCATCGTATGGCGTATCTTCTAAACTTCTATCAGCATTTTCTCTCCTTACTCCTCGGCTATTTTCTTTTCCTCTCTAGCGCAATCAAGCTCTTGCTATTATACTTAATTAAGAAGATTTTTGTCTTCTATGATAGCTTTTAAACGTTGCTCTTCTTTAATCCATCTTTATTACATTTTCTCATACTCTTGCTCACTATGCTACTCTTATCTCATTAAATGATCAAATTGACTTCTTAGCTCTCCGAATTCTCTATTTTTCTTCTGAATCTAGTTTTATAGGTTCTAATTAATACTCTCTATCTGATTCATCTTATCTTATTTCAGTTCTAGTCTATTTTCCAATTCTTAATTTCTAATTTATAACTAGTTTATCTATTCTTTGAATTTTTATAATGCTTAATCTTTTTCTGTTAATTGATTCTAAAGTTGTGTAACTGATTGAGAGAATTGCATGAGCTATTCTTTAAATTAAGATTTAATGTTTATAGAATCTTATTCATGAGTTATTACTAAAGTCTAATGTTAATGCTTAAGTTGATCATATTTATCTAGTAACCGTTATTCTCTCTATAACACATATTCTAGAGATTCTTTCAATTTTAAAGCATTCTAATTAGAATTTTAGAAAGCTTTCTATACTTTAAGCAATGCCATAGGTAAATCAAAAATTTTATCTGGTTACATAGCATGATTCAAAAAGTTCATATCATCATCTGCATTCTCACCACTAAATGTTAAGCAACTTTGAATAAGCTTTGCAGTATCATCCTCTAAAGGTTGATTATAAATATTTTGATAAGGTGGACTAATTAAATTAAGATCCATGCTTCGAGAAATATCTAAGTTTAGATTTCTTCCGCCTAATAATGTCTTGGATTAGTTTTGCTAGTTATAATTTGCAGGAAATGTTTGATCTAGTTGATGCGATTGTTATTATAATCCTAGCACTGATTTCGACCTTGAAACTTAATTATGATGCTAAGGAGTAGTATTAGTTGTATATGATCCTTATTTAATATTTTATTATCTCAACTATTACCACTATTCTTAGAATCCGATATTACTATTATTTCCTTCTGTTCGCTTAGTATTTTACTCCGTCTAATAATGCTACTATTGAATTTATTATTGCTATTGTATAACACTGATATTATTAGTCTTATCTTGTAAAAGATATCTCAACACCTTCTGCTGATCAGTAGGATTCTAAGCTAGACTCTCCTGTGAGTTTTCAGATTAAAGTTAAGGTTAAAACTAAGCATTTTAAATAGGCATTGCTGAATATGCTTGAAATGGCTGATATTAAATTTATTATTGTTTCTAGTGTTTTGAAGTTGTTGAATTTGAAGATGCCATTAAGAAGTATTAAAATAAATTCAAATATTCTATTTTAAATCTAACTGATTTGAAAATAATTTGTGGGGTTTTGGGGTT
>LASR02011941.1:0-11639 GCA_001272965.2 Paraurostyla sp. PUJRC_G6
AAAACCCCAAAACCCCATAGAATTTAAATAGAATATAAATAAAATTCTTAGTCAAAATAATAATTGTTCATAGTTAGTTAATAAATTTTCCAAAGGTTTTGGTTAATTTCATTCTTAAATGCCACTTTCAATGTCTTTATTAGATCTCAATGATCCTCTTTTCTATAGTTAGGCATTTTTCTCAACGATTTTCATTTCTCTTTCAGGACTTGAATGAAGTGGAGTACTTTCATAATTATGGGCTCTAGCACTAAGTTAGCTCTAATCAGTATGAACTAAATGCATTATATTTGAATCTCTATTATTATTATGCTCTTCTTCAGACTCATTACCTGCTACGTTGTCAGCATCATTGACTTTTGCTTTAAGCCAGTTGGCTGATCCATAAATATTACCTAGTTCAACTTTTGGATGATACTGGGGCTCAAAAGTGTCATCACTCTGAGGGCCTGCAGACAATTGCGAATTGTGCACTCTGCTAGCACTGTTATCCTCTGCTGATTAGATAACAATAGTTTTCTGCTTGTTAGGATTATCTGAATTCTTTCTAAATCTTCTGAAAATAATAAAGCCTACAATAGCACCCACAATAATTACTCCTAAAACTACCGCAACTGCGATTATTATCTTAGTTTGATCTGAACTACTCTCAGATGTATCTTAAGTCTTAGTCACTATATTTTTGTTTCCGCCATTAGTATTGGTATTAGTGTTTGTATTGCCATTGTTATTGTTATTATTGTTGTTATTATTATTGTTGTTCGTTGTTCCATCTGAAATTACTGGGACTGTATCAATATCTGCTGAAAGAATAGGTGCTCCAAGATTTAGAGTTTTTCCTTTAATTTAACTTGCTAATCTTTCTTTAACAGTTGTTGTTGATACAGTAGTAGGAGTAATTTGGAATTCAACAATAACTGAACCTTGATAAACACTCACAATTTTTATAGTAGATGCATGAATTCCAAGTGAGGCTGCTAGTCTATCAACAAATTTAGTTGTACCTCCATCGGCATAAAACTCACTCAAAGTCCATTAGAGTCTGATTTTAGTTTATATCGAGTCAATAGGCTAAATCATTAGCTCACAACCTGCTCTAATGTAAAAATCTAAAATGTTTTCAATTCCAACAAATCTATTTTCTCCACATCTTGATCTAGTTAACGGGTTTACTGTTTTTAAAGTATCATTCCAAGCATTTGATGGCACTTTATTTCCATTAAAATCAGTGACTATATAAGATCCTGCTTTAGGATATCTTATTCTTATTGCTACACCAGGCTCAGATGGATCTGCTCTAAGACTGAATCTTTAACTTTATGGAGGTGTTCCACTATAAGTAATTGTGTATGTTGCTTGAGATCCAGTTTCAATAATTGAGGGCCATCTTGATAATCTTAGTTGACCAGTGTAAAAGCCATCCCAAATGTGATCCATAAATGTGTTTAGAGTATTAGTTGACTAGGTAACATTATTTTTAACAATTATTGGAGAAACCATTCTCTTCCATTTATCATCATCAATACTTTCAAAGAGTAAGACTCCTAAGTTAACATTGTTGCAATAGTATGCATTCCATACTGCTACTTTTGAGCAGGAATAATATCCTTTGATTGTCTCAGGATTATTTGATAGAATTTAGAATTCTTCATCTGTATTTTCTGGTTTAATTGTGCCTGAATATTATGCTTTTTCAAATTATAGGAGAACATTTCCGGGAGCAGTGCAAGGGAAATTTCCACAATCATCTATGTTAGCCCAGGCATCAGGTGCAGTATAAAGATAAGCAATGGCATCTTGATGAACATTTTCAAAAGTAATGCCTTTGAAATTAGCTTTTGGTTAGTAGTCAGAAGCATGAGCATTTAAAGTAAATAATCTCTAAGTTTATCCGCACCATGTCTTATTTGATTTAAAGTTGATAAATTTCAAATTTGTGTGGGTGATTCTACCTCCATATGATGCATCAGACTTAACTTTGTGCATAGGAATTGCAACTGTGCTTGTAGGTAAGGGTGCTTTTCCTCCTTTTGAGAAATAACTTAAATGGACAGCTCCTCTTTCTTTGCAACCTAAATGCTAGCGTTTAGCACACTCATTCTGATAGAAGCAATCTCTAGCTTCGGTAGATCCATACATTACAATATCTTTCATATTAACTTCTAAGTTATCTCCCTCTTTTCCAATCATAGGAGTTCCACCCATTCCATTGTCAATGAATGTCATGTCGGAATAAATAACTCTGTTTGTAGCTTAATAAGTAACTGCTCCATCAAGGCCACATTTATAAGCTGCAAATTTGGAACCTTACATGCAATTAGATTGCGTACTAGAAGATGGGTTAGGGAAGATAATTGCGCCAGTGTCTCTTATTGAATGAGCAATATTGTTAGCAAATACTAGTTAGGTATCTTCTTCACCGCATTCATGGCCATGAACTGCAAAACCAGTAAATACTGCCCCAGAAACTACATTATTAACAACACTAATGTTTCCACAAATCATATCAGGAGTTGTAGCACATGATATAATACCACCTGTAGGTTCAAATAGCATATCAAGTAGCATTAATTCTCTCTCAAATATTTCTGAAACATGATTTCCATCAATTGTAATATTCTATACTTAATTAAAATGATATATGACTTACTCCACTTTCTATAATATCAATACCTCTCTTAACAAAACTGAAAATAACATTGTTTGATATCTTAATATTGTCTGATGTTGAAATATAAAGACCGTAACCTAATCCATGATGAATTGCTGAATTAGTAATTTAACTCCATGCATTTGAAGCTCCTTCAAATCTTAGGGCTGCTTTCCATGTATCATATTGTGAACAGTTATAAACTTCAACGCTATTCAGATATGTGCTACCTTTTCTTATCTTTCCAGATAGCTCGACATAATCACTGGTAACAATTTGGCATCCCCATGCTTCAATATTTTCACCTGATATCTTCACATTTCTAGAGAGAAGATAAACTTCGTTTCTCATATCTACACCATTATAATTAAGGGCTGTAGAAGCTGCTGCTCCATAATGGTATCCTGATAATGCTCTATCTATAACTAATGTTCCAGTGGAGCTATCATATGAGGTAATAACAGCTGTATCAGAATCATTGTATCTTAAGGTGCTTGGTGCTAAACCAATTGTTTCTCCAACTTACCAATCTAGGCCAGTTTCTACCTTTAGAGCAGTTGACCCTGAATTTGCTTCAGCAAGTAATCTACTCATTTGATTTCTAGGTTTTCCATAAATTGAAATATTTCCAGTGTTTACAATAATCTTATTTCCAGCTTCAATAGCATTATCAAATACGACATGTTGATTAGCTTTTTCTCCATGTAGAGTTATCTTAGCATTCTTTTAGAATGGATTTGTTTCATTTCCAATTATTAGTTCTCCTGCCTTGATGAAGATATATTTTGTTTTTAGATGCAAATCTTTAACATCATCTTCAAAGGTTAATCTACCATTTATTGTAAGCATATTCAGTATGGGTGTCTCTTCTATATCAAAAAGCATATTAACACCAGGTTTGACCTCTACAGTATCATTAAATATAGGAACTCTTAGGTTATCCCAGGAGTTAGGATCACTCCATCTTCTAAAATTAGATTCAATTTCAGTGTCAGTAGTTTCGGTCAGGCAAGGTCCATCACATCTATACCCTTTAACTATAACAGAATCTCTTGTATCATTCTTTCCATTTATAACTAAGTGAATTTCTCTGACTGCTGTATCATTATATATAACATTATCACCTGTTTACCATAGATTGTTAGTCTTTAAAAGAGATGTATTTTTGATTATATCACCTCCTGTGATTACATCTACTCTTGCTCTTACATCTGTAAAATTGAAAAGCATATACACGCTACTATCACCAGTTGTCCATCTAGAAGAAAGATCAATTTGCATTTAAGTGAAATCAAGACCGTATCTCCAATGAAGTTTATATTTATGATTTGTTACATATGGAACAGCCCAACCATTAGAGGGATCAAGCTTAGGCTTGAAAGGAATAATAGAATAAGCAGTAGTATTGCTTAGATAATCTGCTTTATTAACTCCAGCTAATAATGTATCATCATACTTAATAATCTTGAGTTCCATTGCATTGAAAATACCTGGTTAATAGTTGTACATGGCAAGTCTCCTTATTTGGACTGTTCTATTGCATAAAATACCATCATATACTTCTAAATCGACTTTACACTCTGGCTAAACATTGTGCTCCCAATAAGGAGTTGCCCATGTCTTTGCACCCAATCCAGTTAAAGTGCCATCTAAATCATAGAATATATCCCTGAAGGGGGATTAATATCTGATTTTAGTTTTTACAGTATCTTTATCAAATAAGATATTGGAGAATGTAGTTGTCCTTGCTCCTGAATCAGTTGCTGCTGAATGGAAACAATGAGAACATGAACCGATAGCATAATGGGTTGGCTAATCAAAATTGTAGAATTTTACATTATGAACTTAGAAATTTTCAGTTCTTGCTGTAATGATTCCATGGAATTCACTCTCCATAGTTATTTACTCAGCATTATTTGAATGGCCAATAACTAAAGCACCATTTATTTAGGCTGTACCATCCATAGTTTCTCCAGTTAATGAGAATTCTATTCCTCCAACTAAATTATCAGCTACTTTGAAATTCAAGAATCTCACATCACCAACTTTTTCAGCAATCGCTCCATTTCTATGATTCTTCCAACTTGTAAAATTAATAAAGTTTGCTGTTATTAAAGGATTGGAAGCATATGGATTTGCTGTGTTAGTTGCATTATAAATAATAGGAGAACATGGATTTTATCTAGGAATCAAGTTGTGGAAAATTCTTAATCCATATTTTCCATTAGAATGAGCAACGTTATTTGTAAATTCACCAAGCTTTGAATTTTCAGGGCAAATATCTGGACTAAATGATGGTCCCATGGGATGTGGTTTTGTATCAAACCAATATCCGTATCTATCTGAGCCAGCAGCATGATTTCCTCTAAAGATATTATCAGGATGAGTGATCCAAAAACTTGCAGGAGTTTAGTCAGTGTTAAGAAGTGACCAAGATGCCATTGTTAATATAGCTAAATTTTCTTCTAAGTAATTTTTAGTCTCAACTGCATCTTCAATAAAGAAGGTGTGACCCATTGTGTGATAAGCAACATTTCGAATAACTCTTAAATAATGAACAGCATGAATAGTAACTGCTCTATTATAAGTATGATGAATTGAATTTCCTCTAATGTAAGAATTGTGAACTGTTCCAATTAAATGGAAATGAATAGGATATCTTCCAAGTTAGAAAGCTTACCCAACATCTGTGAATTCAACATATTCAATTCTTCCTGTCAGAGATTCGTCACCATGAGAGTGAAGCATAATATGAGCACCATATTGATTTTTTGAAGAAGTTTCGGGATCTCCTCTGTAAATAACATTTCTTGAAATAAGTCCTACTTCAGCTCTCATCTCAATGAAATCACTTCCATATGTTTCAATGGCAGCGTAATGCTTAAATTCTAGTGGAGAGTCTAAGGTAATGATTGGCTTGTTGACATTAGCCTTGTTAACAGCGACAATTGTTCTTTGTTCAGCTTCATGATTATCATAACCACTAGGGGCAATAACTATTACATCACCAGCTACCCAATCAACTTAAGTTTTCAATGTAATAGTGGTAGCACCTGGTAAGGCTGTGGTATCGAGTTCAGTCCAAGTAGGATATCTAGGAACACCATGGAAATCTAAGACTCCATTTCTCACTGCAATACACTTATTTCCATATATAGGCATCTCTGGTGATTATCTGTCACCGTGCATAGTAATTATCAACTTAGATGTGTAGGGGAATTATTCAGTACCAACTTCAACATAACCTCCTTTAACCATCATATATGAGGCATCGAATGTTCTTAAGTGGTTAGCATTTGAAGGGTTAGGTGGGAAGATCAATGAACCTTCAACAATGACAGCATTAAGTTTTGGGGTTGAATCAACATCAACTAAGAGATTAAGTCCTTTAGGAATATAAACTGATTCATCTTCAATAGGTAAGAATTCACCTCCCCATGTATCTGTTTCTGACCAATAGTTAACATATCTGAAAACTAAATCTTGAGTTGCAACTAAACCTTTTCCAGAAATAGTAAAACTCAAAGATGTATCTGGAAGACCTGGCCTTTTTCCAGTTATACATTGAACTTGAGTTGCAGTAGGAGTACCAGTAACTGGGCAGCTGATACCGTCGATTTTAATGCTATAGTCTGCAGCAGATGTAGAGAAACCAGTACCAGTGAATGTGATAGTTTCACCTCCTTGAACTTTACCATAACGTGGTGTAATTGCAGTTAGTTTAGGAGTGCTAGTTGCTTAATAGGTAACTTTTCCAGAAAGACTGGCCGAAGTCTGGCCAATATTAAGAGTAACAGAGCATTAATAAGTAGGATTAGGATCATTTATTGCTTCTACTCCTCTAAATCTAATTTCTCCAACAGCACAAGAACCTGCAATAAGACCTTCGAATCTATAGTATCTATATTTCAAAGGGCTTGATGAATAATCATAATAGTTCCATCCTTCGTGAATTTCTTCACCAACTGTGAATATAGGATCGTAATTTTATCCATTTGTAGATCCATGAAATGAAAGTTTCCCTACAAATTTATCTCTATCAAATTATCTCATGAAGAATTTGACCTCACTTAAGATTCCGACGTGGTTTGAAGTGAATGATGTACCGAATTAGCAGGGAAAATTTGATTCAACATAGCCATTCAAGTTATCCATATCCATTAAAGTATTTACACTAGTTTAGTTGCCAGCAAATAATGTTCCTTGAATGTAATCTTCAGTATTAATTTTAAAGTTTGCATTTGAGTAGATTGTTGAAAGAGGTGGGACCAAACATTTAGCAACAGATGAAGATGATAAATCTGATTAAAGTTAGCAAGGGTTTCCACATACATTCAAAGAATTACCACTATTAGCTAATGTGGTAGCAAGGCCTGGAGCAGTGACTGATAGTAAGCAACCTCCAGCAAAAGAGCAGGAAATTGGAGAATCAATAGCAGTAGCTGTGAATGCATTAGCTAAGCTAACAGTGATTGTTGCCCAGTGAGCTTCAGCAGATGATTGGCTTTCGAAGTAAAGTTATGGGATTTAAGCTGTTCCAGAAATAGGAAATCCGTTAGTCCAAACTGCAGAAACTTGATTTGCTGAATTAACTGTCACAGTGGTTGCTGATATTCCAACATATGATGCTTTTCCATCAAACCCAGATGTAAAGAAATTAGTTCCAGTAAAGATCAACGTTTTCTTGTCTGATTAGAGAGCCACTGATGAGACAGCAGGCATAGTAGCACTGACTGAGAAAGCGCAGGCTGGAGTACATGCATAGGATGTGGTTCCAACTTTGACCTTTAGTGTAGTTGCTGCAAAGGTCTGTGCTTTAGTTTTGCATTAGACCTTGCTATATTCAGCAATTGTAACAGACTAACAAATATCAACTCCTGTTGAAGTAACTAAAGTAACGGCAGTTGAAGAGGTTCCGAGACCTTTAACTGTTGCAGTAATTATTGAACCAGCAGCAGAGGCAATTCCTGTAGTGAGTGAAAGGGGAACTGGAGTCAAGGTTAAACCTGATGTCAATTAATCTGCTCCACCTGGTATTCCTGTTGGTAGTGTGAACAGAATATTGGTAGGTTTCTCTGAGTTAGTCTTGACAATTTGAATTTAAATTTCATTTTCTAATGCTGAAGTTACAACTTAGGGGTAATCATCAATTTTGAATTGAACATCACTGGTTGATGTTGGGAATCCTGCTCCGGTTAGTGTTAATACGTAATCATTAAGAGTATTGCTGTAAGCTACTGAATATGAAGCTAATGAGGGAAGAACAGCGTCATCTAGCCAATTAAACTCACATTAACCTGCTTAACAAACAGCTTCTTCAGATGTTTTCAAGAATACAATAAAAGTCTCAGTGGGTGCATCTCCAACTCTTGGTAAAGTAATGCAAGTAATTTGAGTACTAGATGAAGTTTGAACTAAGCAATCAGTTGTACCAATTTTGACGGGATTGTCAAGAATGTCATCAGAGAAGGTATGGCCTGTAATTGTAATCAAAGTACCACCATGGATTGAGCCTTAGCGTGGTTGATAGTCAGTGACTATTCCAATAACTTCTAATGAAACACTAGTAGCAAACTTTCCATACGTATTAGAGATAACTGATATATCATATGTTCCACTGTAAGATCCTCCAAACTTAACTGTGATTGTTTTGGCAGTATCATTAACTGCTATTACGTTCACAAGCTTTATAGTATTTCTTGTTGTATTTTGGTCTACAAATTTAACTCTGATATCTCCAAGGGTCAATGTGCCAACAAAAGAGGGATCAATTTATAGTGTAATTTAAGTCTTAAGAACTGGGGATACTGTACTAGGAGTTAATGAAGATACTGTTGCAGGTGAAGTGCTAACACTAATAGTTTTAGTAGAATCAGTTTGACCGTTAATAGAGATAGTAACAGTAACTGTTGATCCAGGTGTATTAAATTTTTGAGTTAAACAAGTAATTTAAGTTGAGGATGTAGTTTGAACATCACATTAAGTACCATCTGAGAAAGTAATAGAAAGAGTGCTTCCATCATCAAGAGAAGTGGGGAAGTTTTAGCCAGTAATAGTAAGAGTTCCTTCTCCATTTGGATTGATACCAGTATTTGGAGAAATGCTTGAAACAGAGAGTGCAATAGTTTGCCTTGCTACGGTATCTTCAACTGGTACTAGACCATTAAAATCTGTGAGCATAGGCACCCATGATCCAGCAACTGTAGAAGCTAGAGTACATGATATTTATGATGAAGAAATCTCTTAGATATTTGTGCATACAACATTTGAATAATAAATGCTTAGAACATCCTTTTAAATTGGCAAGTTTTGACCGTTAATAGTTAAAGTTTAAGATGATAAAGAGAAACTAGTGATTAAAGCAGTTGGAACATAGTAGGAATAGCCGCAAGAAAGGCCTGCACAGACAGCTGGTAGACCATCAACTGATACTAAAACTTATGGTGTTGTCTCAGCAGTGTAAAGTAATTCAAAAGGCACTGGCTCGTATAATATGCTTCCTCCATAAGGAATAATAGTTGTAGAACTTGTTTCAACTAAATTACCAGCTAGAGGTTTATCCATACCAGAGGAAATAACTAATTGATCAATTTCAGAGTTCACTGAGGCAAATCTTATAAAAATGTCTCTGCCATCTTCATAGTAAGAGTAAGTAGGGCCATCCCAAACTTCAAGTTTATCAACAAATCTTGGACAAGCAACTGCTATTTCTTATCTAATAGTGTAAGTATAGGCGTTGAAAGGTATCTCTACAGTTTAGCTTTATACCCCTTAACTTTTTGGGCAAGTAATAATGAATGATCCTGAAAGAGGAGCAGTTGATTACTAGGCATTACTAGGAATTGTGGCTTACCATAAAGATGAACCCGAAACCTTTATAACTATAATAGAAGTAGTGGAAACTCTAGCCAAAGCTTTCAAGACGGTTATTGTATATTCATTTTTTACTGAGTCAGCAGCTACTAATGTCTCTGCATCAGCTGCATCATACATTACAAGAGTGACATCAATATTTGCACCAAAGTAGGTGCTATAATATGATTTAATAGCATTTCTCATTGTTCCAGCTGAAGCTGATGCAATTATTTCACCAGAGTCGAAAAAAGTTGGCTAGCCAGGAAGACCTGGAGTTTTTATTCTAACAACAATAGTACCATCGTCAGGGTTAAGGATAGTTATAATAGATTTTTCTCTAATATTAGTAGGGTTAATCTAGAGTCTTTATAATTCTCTCATACTGTTTTAATGTCCTGAAATAGTTGAATCAATTTCAACTGATACTGTAAAATGGTCTCCACCTGAAACTTATAGATGCTACCCTTCAATGTAATAATAGCCACCTGCAACTAAAGTTTACCATTCAGTCTATCTAGAGCTATCAGCAGTGAAGTAGTCTCTATAATTGACCCAGGTTGTTGAGGCATAAATTTGGGTCTTTTAAGTTGGATCTTTGTCAACATTACTAAGATAAAGAGCACAAGCATCATCACAGGATACATAAAATCTGTATCTACCTGATAAAGGTGCTTTAAAATATCCTGAATAAACATTAGCAGAAAAACCATCTTTTTCATTTACTGGTGCTTCAAAAGTCAGGGCTAATTTTTATGTATAAGGTGATAGTGAAGGTATACTAGAGTATGATATATATTGTGTCTCATTATAGTATTTCCTTAGAAGTCCATTCTATCCTACATATTAGGTATCTTGTGAGGGACTAGGATTGGCGCCAGTTTTGCAAGTTACTTCTTTTTGGCTATGAGTGATAACTTGGCATTGAATGCCGTCTATTTTGATGTCAATGTTATCACTTTCAAATCCATAGCCATCTAAGGTAAGGATTTAGCCTCCACTTGTGTATCCAGTTGATGCACTTACGCTATTTATTACTGGAACTACCTTAGCTTTGTAACATGTAGAGTTATCTACTAAGCAAGTAATCATTTATGAATCATCATGAAGTGAGTTACCAACTCTCCATTTGAGGTTTACATTAGCATCTTAGGAGGGTGCTACCGAGCGTGCAACACCTCTTACTGAATTAGGGTTATAATTGGAGAGTGAAGTAGTTTCATCAACATAATTTTCAAAATCGACAGTCTGTCCGTTTATTCTCGCTTCAACAAATGGTAAATCTCTATCTAATCTGAAGCCTTAAGCATTTTTTGGGTTGACTCTGAAAGAAAACTCAGCACCGTCATGAATAACCCTTGGACTTAAATAGTAGAGAATAGGAGTGTATTATCTACTCATTTAAATTCTGCATCTATAGCCAGAACCTTGTGGGCAATTTACGGACTTTGGTTGAATGAAAGTATCTACCAAAGACATATCATAGACAAAATTATCAATCCCTGGAAATTCTTCCAATGGTTTTCCTTCTATTGTCTCTGCCGATGGAGTAGTGTATTAAAGTTTTCCATAGGCAGTGTTAGAGTTAAAGGAGTTCGCCTCTATATTATATGAGTTATATATAAGCTAATAAATGTAGAAAATAGAGAAATAGAAAGTATAAATACATGAAATTGAAGGTCCTTGTTTGGGATCAGCACCAGGCTATTGATAACTTCTGAACCAGACTTGGAAGTTCTAAGCTGTAGGAGACATTCCTTCGCCAACAAATAGAATTTCTGTACCTCCTGCAATTGATGCAGCTATTACGCCTTGCTGATTGTCATCTCTTAAGAAGAGACCAGCACCGTTAATGATTTCTTCAATACCAACATCATTGGCTAAACTAATTTAGCATGAAAAAGCTTACCTTTTGTAATAAAACTTAAACATAGTAGTATGCTTATTGATATAGAAAATTTAATGGAATACTTCTAAATCCTAGAAGAAGGATTTCGCGTCTTTCGCATTTAATAATTTAATAACTTTAATTAAGATGGATCTTGGATATGCTTAAATAATAATGAATAATGAAATTTTATTTACTCGTATTCCGTAATTTTCTATTAGATTGTATAATATGGGGTTTTGGGGTTTT
>LASR02012067.1:0-12382 GCA_001272965.2 Paraurostyla sp. PUJRC_G6
AAAACCCCAAAACCCCGTGAGATAGAGTAAATAAGGTGTTGTGATTATTAATCTTATAATAAACAAACTTTAAAATGAAATTTGACTTATCATTGTTTGATGAAAAAGCTCTCAAGCAAGAGCCCAAGGTGATTCACCCTATTATCTTCAATTGCTTTACCTTTTTCTTTTAGGAACCTTACTCATTGCTGTGGAAACTCAGAGAAGTTATTCGAGAACAAAAAACTCTAGATAATGATAACATTGAGCATCAATCTAGGATTGCAGAATTGGAAGAAGAGTTTAATACTATCTTGCAAAAGTTGGTTAAGAGCGCAATGTGGGCAGTTTTGAAGATCACTCTTCAGTCAATTAAGGATTTGTTCAATGCTGTCTCAGAAAGATTAGAGAAAATCAAAGATACTCAAAATAAAAGCCAAATTTTACTACTTTTATAAGTTCTTGCATTGTTCTCGCAATATAATGTAGGACAAGATAAAGTTGATACTACTAAAGTAAATTAAGCAATATGACAATCATCTTTTCTAGTGTTTGATGGATATCTTACATAAAGAAGATGATTTCAAGGTGACTTCACTGGTGTTGGAGATACTGCAATCAATTAGTTTGAAGAAATAGCATGGTATATATCTTTGTATTTTAACCATTTTAATCAGAATTCGGTGAGAGAGCTTGCAATCTTGCAATTGCGCCTAATTTGCTAAGATCAAAAGAACATCATTTCTCTCTACTAGAATAGTCTGCAGGAGTTAATTAAAAGGGAGAGTCATTGATCAACTGCGATCTTATCTTTGAAATTGAATCTCAACCTCAAGGACTCAATGATCGCATTCAGACTAAAACGATAGTTATCCCTAGAGATTAAATCTGCTAATCTAATTGTGAAGATTAATCTGATCAGCCTCAAAAATCATACTCATAGACCTCAGCTCAACTAGCTAAGAAAATCGCATAAGAATATGGGAAGGAGCAGGAATCATTCGTATATAAGTTGGAGACTAAGATTTAATGGGTTAGATTTGTAAATAGCCAAGATAACCTTAAAGAAGCTATAAAAGCTTAATTGAACACAATTTCTGTTGCTTGTAACTCATCTGATATTAAATAATTAATATAGATTCTTGGAAGAGTGATACTAGACACACTGAGTATGTTTCATACATAAAAGAATCTTTACTTAAGGAATGCGTTGAACTCCTAACTCAAAGTGGAGATAAAGTAATCTATTTAACATTAAATTTTTTAAGGATCTTATTGTGAAAATGCTGTAATTATTAAATAAACTTACTCAGAAGGATCACTAAGGAACTTACTTCAATTTTGATATCTTGACAAAAGTTTAAAACCAAAGATAGACAGAGGATGATGTTTAGAAGCCTTTCCTTGTAAAGGTTATTGAAGATATATCTTCCATCAAGGTTCAAGAAGATGGACTTTCTTTAATAAAAGTTGCCAATACTACGACTGTTGGTCAGAACATAGTTAAGAGCTCACAATTCTAATGGCAATTCATATCTCTAACATTCTTTATAATGAGGATCATTCAAGCTCAGCACAATAGAGGTAGCACTTTATATCAAGATACTGTAAACTTACTGATGGGCAGCCTCCTTAAGATTGTTGAGGATATACCTTAGTATTAGGCCTATGCATATCATCCTAAGGTCACATACTTAGCCTCTACATTATTGAAACTCACAGTGAGACCTAGATTTGAAGAATAGCATGATATAATAAGGAAATTTGAAAATAAAATCTAATTCGAGATCGAAAATTTACAGAGTTAGATTGGAATTTGTAATGATGAAGAAGATATAAGTTTAGAAATTGACCAAAAAGATAGATAGATGATTATGAAAAACATAGTTGGCATTCTTTCAGATCTAATATCTAAAGATTGTAAGATAAATTCATGCTTTAATCATTATTATTAGAATAAGCATTAGGAATGAGTAGAAAAATATAAGAGACTAAATTACTTGAAATTTTACAAAAAGTTCTTACTTTCAATAATGATTAAACTGGCCACTTAATTGATGAATATTTATCAAAATGTATCTTTTCTACAATCTTTATTTTTAAATAGTTATTACTCTGGTTGGTGCTATTTGCAGCGATAACCCAGGTACCACTCCAACATTGATCAAGAACGGAGTCTTTTCTAGCATTCTCAGCAGTCTCAGCTAAAGGATTCCTCATAATTCAGATATGTTTGAATCCTTAATTTTCAGTATAAACCAAATGTCCCTTCACTAGGATGGATAAGCTCTAGTCCTTGAAAGTAAAATCTTCTAAAGTATTCTTGCAAAAGTAACTGATGAAAAAGCAAGCTAAAACCTTGCAGCAGAATAACTTATTCTCAGAATGCATCTTAGCAATCTGTTTGATAGGAATCCAGAATACAAGGAGAATATGAAAGAAGCCCTCCTAGAATATTTGGCATATATACAAAACTTTGTTATTCAATAGAACATCAAAATCGTAGAGATATTAAGAAGATATGATATCAATTAAGATGAAAAAGTAGCTATTCTAGCTAAATTAGACTAAGGTTCATTGTATCCATCGATATAGGGAGCTATAGTGATGATTCACAACATATGCTTCTTGTCTAATGACTCAATGGCTCAAAGCAGGCACACTCAAGATATAATAACAAACTAAATCTTTAAGAGAATCCTTGAGGTCTTTTTAATTTTAGGTTCTAATCCTTATTAGTCAGATATTCTTAAAGAATATTTAAAGATAATAAGAGCACTTGTGGAATATGTTAACTATGTATAAAACGTGCAGACTTATATTGATCTTTTTACTACAGAGATGGATAAATTCTTAGCATGCTTAGGTAAACCTCTTTTTAAAATCTAAGAATTTGATTTTGATCAGAAGGAAGAAGGTGTTGAACTCTAACCTATGGAGTAGTTTGATATCACAAAATCTGAATAATTCTTAACAAAGGGTGAGCAACTATTTTTCTAACTCTCAAGAATTCACTCATTTATAAAAGCAAATCTATATTTACATTCTACCACTCAGCATTAAATTTGCTAAAATCAAGCTATTTATAAAATTGGGAAATCCATCTACTATTTGCTCAGAATAGCTATGATGAGAAAGATAAAATACTTTTCAAGAGTTATTTAAGAGATGTAGGCTAATTAAGAAAGTGAAGACTATCAAAAATATGGAAAATATCTATTGATTTAATATAACTCAAAGGAATAGTCATTTGAAGATAAGAGAGAAGCAATAATTTAGATTAAGACATTCCTTTAATAAGTCATTGAGAGGAAGTTCTATACTAGCCAGTTATTCCCATTGAGAGATAAATTCCTAGAGGATTTTATCAATAAAATTTCATCCTCTGCTTACTAATAAAGACATTAACATTAAAGAGATGCAATTGAGAAAAATCTTTTCTTCATTGGCAAACTAGCCTATAAGACTTCTAAGCATCTTTCTAAGAGCAGACTAAATTCAATAAGTGTTGAAGCTAATAACTAAGAACTTTCTGAGAAACTGTTTACTGTTCATTCTATACTAAATTAGATGCAATATTAAGTTAGTCATGGATGGATAGAGGGAGCATCTTTTTATCAATTCTTTAAAAAAGGTGGCTTACTTAATATAATAGAATGCTTCTAGTGGCTTGGAGAAAACTTATCAAAAGTTAATTAAGAATTCTAGCAAATTAATGTCTACTTATTTGATGATTGCTGCTAAATGATCAAAACGATTATCCAGCCTTTAATAGCATCAAGAGCTTAGGATGCTCATATTAACTCAATAATGGCTACTAATTTCGGTTCAGACTTTGATTCTGCTAAGAATCTTTACCAGACATTTTATAATTAACTTTGCACTAAACTTCTACCTCTTAATAATTCAGAATAAAATCCTCTCTTAATATATCATAGCCTAAGATGCCCATACCTTTAAGATGTAATTATGACATTATTGCAGAACGCTTCAAAAGGCTTCTCTAATTGCTAATTCATAAAAGATAACATTCGACCTGATAGAGATAATGCTGGTGGACGTGGTGCTGGAGGTAGAGGAAGAAATTAAGTAAATGCAGTGCATTTAGAAACTCTGTATGGAATGAATATGGGTTTCTCAAGAGAAAATATATAATAGGCTTTGATTCAGACATAGAATAATGTTGATAATGCATTATTCTTGCTTTTAGAATGGAGGGATTCAGGCCATAATAATGCACAAGAAGCAAACATTTTAGAGGGAATATCAAGTTAAGAAAGTGATTAAGATGATCCTTAGGATACTCTGTTTAACTTAGATTCAGGAAAGCTTGTTGAAGAAAAGAAAAATAGAGTAGAGAAAGTATCTGAAAATACTTTCAATGAAACAGTAAGAAAGACTTAGCAAGAGGGATTTAAATGGATGATCTAGGCTTAGAAAAATCAAGATATCGCTCATGGTAAATTCAAAGACTTCTTGATTCAAATAATGCTTAATGAGAAATAAGACTCATTTTAAAAAAATATGTATGCATAAATTGATGAACTATTCAAGAAAAATGGGTCAGAATTTTTAGATAACCTAAATACTGCCTATGCTTAAAAAGAAGAGTAAAAAGAAAAACCATCTGAAGATGACTAAGAAATGATAGACACAACATAGCAAGTTGCCACTGATAAAAATTCATCTCGAATTATTTAATAAATGCTCCAGCTATAAAGCGACATTTAACTTATACACAGAGTAATAAATAATAATAAGCCCTATCTTAAGGAAGCTGTTATCAAGAGTGATGTTGCTATAAAATCTATAAATATACTTTAAGCTATGCTAGATAAGTTTAATCAATAACAGAATGTAGAATTATTCTAAGATTAAACCTTTACTCAGCAATATCAAAAATTGATTCTAGAACTTTTGATATTCCTATTCACCATAGTTTAATTATCCTAGATGCAAATTACACTCTACCAAGCTTCTAAAGTATAATTAGATCAATGTTAGAAGAAAATTAAATCCTATAAAATTAAAGCACCTACTAACATTTTACTTAAACTCTGTTTATCAATCTTAAGTAGCTTTGATGATTAACTTAACTAAAAATAATCTAATTGCAACTCAAAATTAGTTTTCAAGACTGCTATTCCATCAGCTGCTGCCAGTATAGCACTTCGTATCTTAATGATTAAAGATGCAGAATTTACAGACAGATAAGAAAACATCGTTAAACTATTTGAACTGATAACAAAATTCAAGCATAACACTAAAATTGTTGATCATAAAATGCTATCTACTATTTCAATTATGCATTTTGAGACCAATAAAGTCCTCTTTTCTCAAATGGAGAAACTCACTTAGAGAGTTCTTTGGCTTAAGTCTGAGTATGAAGCAAAAGCAACAGAAAAGAAAGATGGCTCTAATGATAATCCTGATTAAGGTCACTTACTATCCAAATTCAATCTAAACGGCTTCCTTGCTTATTTCTAACCGATCTAGGTGAGAGACCCGGACAGCTTTAAGGTATCATTAAAAGAAAATTGCGAAATAAAAACAACCAAGAAAGCTAATGCCCTCAGCCAAGATCAAGCAGTAATCAGGCTTAAGGATCCAAAGTTCAATGAAGTAAAGAAATAAGTTTTAAAGGAAAGATCTTTGATTAAGCAATTTGTAAAGTCGATTGATTTTCATAAAGATCAACATCTTAAGACATAATCTAAGATAAGCAAGAAAGCTTTGTAGGGGCAACTAAGCGATCAATAAGTATAGGCAATTTAAGTTTTGATATAGAATGCAGCAGATAGAACAACTTCAAACCTAGAAGAGTATAATGAATTTTTGTAAGCTTAAAGTCAATAGAAGAAGTATACTAAAAATAAAAATGCAATTAGTAAAATCTCTAGCTAAGATAACATTCCCTTCTTTGAAACTATATTTAAAGTAACTTAAGCTTATCCTGCAGCAACTGTCGCCATTTTATCCAGCCATCCTCAATAGAATAAGCGCTCATTTATTAACTGGTTCATAAAAGACTTTATGGTCTCATAAATGCTTACCAAAACTATAAAGGATATAAAACTTCCTGAAACCGAATTAGAATCAGCAGATTCTTAACAATAAGAAATTAATTTTTCTTTGAAGCCAAGTTTAAAGCATCTAGATTCTTTCGCTTTCAAGGCTCTTAACAATTTGACTTCATATAATCATGTTATGACTCTTAATGAGCAAGGTGTTAAGCATGAAATACGTACCAAGTTTATCCTTGAATCTTTGTCAATTCTTTCAAAGACTATTAAAGATAAGAATACTCTACCTCAGCCACTTTCTAAATGTCTTATCCTTTCATCTCTTACATGCTTAGATGCTTTGACTAATTTCCAAAATTCCTATTTAGCAAAGTAATAATTAATTATCTAAGATAACTTCATGAACTCAATTCGTGCTGCTATTCTAAGAGATGCATAAACCAAGGAAGCAAACCTCCCACCTAGTCTACTTAAACTATGTGATGAACTACTGACTGAAGTAATAGATGTTACGGTACCCTCTAATGCTGAAATTATAAACAAAGCAGTTTCTATTTTGTATAATTTAGCTGAATTTATAAATACTGAAAAGCGCAAAGAAGAAAAGGCTAGATTACTTGCTGAGCAATAAATTCTAAAAGAAAATGAGGTTAAAGAGGGAATTGCTTAGGATGTTGTGATGAATGACCAGCTGCAGTTACAATAAATAGTAG
The DNA here is from genome assembly GCA_001272965.2 of Paraurostyla sp. PUJRC_G6. Classification (NCBI taxonomy): domain Eukaryota; phylum Ciliophora; class Spirotrichea; order Stichotrichida; family Amphisiellidae; genus Paraurostyla; species Paraurostyla sp. PUJRC_G6. The sequence continues at coordinate 6,716 of LASR02012067.1, forward strand.
ATGCTAATCTAGAAGCTGCTCAAAATGATTTATTAATACAGCCTAATCTTATTTAAGAAATAGATTAAGATTCATAGTAAAGCCTTGACGAGGAAGGAAATGATATGATGGATGATGACCATGATCAAAATGATGATGATGAAGATAACGATGATGATGAAGATATTGAAGGAGAAGGCGATGAGGATGAAGATGACGATGATGATGATGAACTAATAAATGATGATATGGAGGATGAAATTGATCTTCACAGATAAGAAGGTGAGCATGATTTATTTGAGGAAGAAGAAGATGATGAAGGTTTAGAAGGAAGTGAAGAGGAGGAAGAAATAATAATTCATGATAGAATGGAAGGTGGAGATAGAAGAGCAGGATAACCTAGATAATTAGATATCATTAACCCTATCGATGTTAATGTCAGAGATGCAAACAATATAAGATATCATGGCTACAGAAGACATTAAGAACCACATAATGAAAGAAGAAATCAGCAAGATTGGTCTGAAGAAGAGGCTGAAGTTCAGCGAATATTAGTAAATATGAGAGCTACTCACAATGTACCATTAGAAAGAGCTCCTCGACTTGCACTTGGAGGAGCTCCACCTGCTTATGGGTATCATAATAACAGACCAGGACAGCCAGGTGGAAATGAAGAGCCAGGAAAGAAAGCTACATTAATTGAATTGATGTATGACGGGCTCTAATTTATATCTGATAGAGAATTGCTAGACTTCGTGACTAACTAGAAATAAATATTAGATTTAGAGATCAGAGAGGAACAAAGAGTTAAAGCTGCTCTATCATAAGGAGGAGCTGAAAATAGACCTCAATAAAATAATAATGAATTTTTGATAGTAGCTGAGCAGCTTAATAATGCAAGAGGAGCTATTAATGCACTACAAAGAAGAATTGATGATATGGGAGAAGACCTTATTATTGACTATGATATGGGTGTTGGTGAAAATTTCATACCACCAATTAGAATGCCAGGAGATAGACCTTTATAAGATATATAATTCCTTATTAATCAAGGATGGAATGGTCGTATACCTCCTCCCATGCTGATGGATCCACTGTTTGCAAGACCTAATCCCTACGTTGATCTTGGTGGCTAGAATGTTTTTGGTGGCCAGAATATTTTTGGTGGCCATCAAGCAGAAATAATTCAGAATTAATTTGCCGTTTCTTCTGCAGACTAATAGCAATTATTTAACTTCTTTACTCGTTAAGCTTAAACTATTGCTGCTAATTAAAATGAAGGCCTTGGCTAACAGCTATTAGAGAGCATGGATGTAGAAGTTGAAGAGTAAAAAGAAGAGGTAAAATAAGAAGAAAATGCAGGAGCTGACTCATCTTAGCCAAAGAGAAGAGCTTCATTAAGCATCAGCAGTCCAAGGCTCTCTCCAAGCTATCAAGCTACTGGAAATGCAATGGCAGATATGCTTTCTCTTTCAAATGAGCAACTTCTTGCAACTTTCTTTAACAGAGGATAAGGACAATAATCAGAAGTAGAAAGAGAACTTTAGAGAATCGAGGAAAGAAGCAGATCTTTGAGAAACGATGTAGAAAGGCAATCATAAGATATCTAATAGATTGTTGATTAGTAAAACAGAATATAAGGAGAATAAATTTAACCTTTCTAGGCAGTGGATCAGAATGATATTGTAATGCAAAATGAATAATAATAGTAGCAGGAATAAATAGTCCCATAAAATTAAGAACAATAACAGCCAATGAACATTGATAATCAAAATCAAGAATAATAGCAATAATAATAAGTTTAAGAGGTACCATTAGAAATATAAAATTTCTAGATAAATATAGCAGAAGAAAATGCAGAAGAAATATCTGCTTTTGCAGATATTATAGAGCAAGAAGAAGAAAAATCTTAATAGCAGAATTAAGAAGAATAAAAAGAACAATAATAATAATAGTAGCCAGATGCATCTTCAAATACTACTTTTGGCTACGATAATAATCTTTTATTAGAAAATGGAATAGATCCAGCTATCCTCCTAGAACTACCAGAGGAATTAAGAGCAGAACTACTATCAGCAATAGATCTACCTCCACCTATTTAATAGCAATAGGAGCAACAATAGTAGCAACAGCCATCCTCAAATAATAATTAATAAGAAGAATAGAAGTAAGATTAACAATAGCCACCATAATAATAGCAAGTACCAGTTGAAAATTCTCTCGCTAATGATCTCGGAATTGATCCAGAATTTTTGGCTAATTTACCAGAAGATATGTAAATTGAGCTTTTATAGAATGAGCAATTCAGATAGCGTAATCTTGGCCAGCAATAACAATAACCTCAAAGAGAGGCTGAACAAATGGATTTAGCTTCTTTTATCGCTACAGTTACTGATCCTGCTTTGAGGCGAGAAATATTTGCTAACATGGATGAAGCTGCTATTGCCAGTCTCCCTCCCAATCTTATGGCTGAAGCAAGAAGATTCCATGATTAAATAAGATATGAAAGAGTTAGAGCCAGAGATTAATTTGCTAATATCGATTAAAGAGCAAGAGGTCTTGTTGACTAACTAGGCGGAAGAGCAGCAGGTGGATATGGAAGGGATGATCCTTTTGGGGCAATATTTGGCAGAAGAGTTCCAGGACAAAGAGAAGAAAATAAATAAGCCAATGTGAATAAGACTTTGGATGAAATTATTAGTATTAGATAGAAGCAACTTACTGAAGAGATTAATTATGAAGAGACTTCTTCAGCTCTCGCTCATTAACTATCAAGTGATGAAAAGATACTTGAATCATTAATTCTCATTTTGATAAGTAATACTTCTATTGAATGTGAATTGATTCCTTGCTTACAATCTTTAATAAAAATACACTCTACTAGCATTCCAGTTATTAGAAACAAAATAATTAATGCAATAACATTCCTTTTGAAAGCACTATCAACTAATGATGATGATTCTGTATCTCTTATGTTCCCAAATGCCTAGATAAAAAAGAAGTAGAGTTTGCTTATCCTACTTGGTTCTTTAAGACTTTTATTGAAGAGTAATAAAAACCTAATGAAGTTTATCCTTAAAGGATTAATACTCAAAGAAGATAATATTTAACATTAAAAGTAAGGTTAAATTCTTAAAAAGTAATTAAAAGCTGTAAAAGCCAAGCTTGGTAATTCAGAAATATCTTCTTTTGATGAAAACTAAGGAAAACCCAAAATATAAATATTACCACCTTTAGCTGAGATCTTTTATCTAATTAGAACTGATATGTTTAAGAGTGATAAATCTCTCCTAAGGAATCTATCATTATTGATTCATTAAATTCTAAAGTAATTTGATATTGCTTTAGAAGAATTAGAGTCATCTAATCAAGCTATTTCATCGGAGACAGTGCAGTCAATAGCTGAGGTTCTTTCTTTAGATATTATCGATTAAGGCTTAATGGAAGCACTTGGAGATTTCTTATTCTAAATATCTAAAAAGAAGAAAGAAAACTTTGAACTAATTAGCAAATACTGTAAAGAAAGAAGTCATTAGCTCCTGGAAAAGCTGACTGAAAAGCTTGGAGTTATTTCTCATACTTTCCATGACATTAAGAATAGAATCTCTCCAGGTAAAATGCATGCTCTTGATCAGTATTCACCTAGCCAAGGTGGAGACTCAGTTTATGAAGAGGAAAAGAACGAGATCATGATTGATACAAGTGTCAGTAATCCACTTTAAGAATTACAGAGGAAGGAAATTAGAGGTGCTTTCATTAAATTGCCCGAGGAAGAAGAGAAGTATCTTAAATCTCAAATAAAGGTTTAAGAGAGCTCAGAAGTATTGCTAAGAATATTTAAGCTCTTCAATTTATTCTATGAGAAGTTTAATGAAGAAAAAGCAAAATAAGAAGAAATGAAAGATTAAACTTCAAGTGAAATAGTTATTACTGAGATTTAAGAACTCTATAAGTCTCGAGAAATTTCATCATTTGTTAATAAGGTCAGTGAAGTTCTTAGAATCATATATAAAACAAATCTAGATGTAAATGAGGGAGTGAGCAATTTGATTTTCTGTGTATTCTCTTCGTTTTATCCAGAGCTATTCCAATCGATAGAGCATCATAAATAATCTGAGGAATCTAAAAATTCACCGGGAACTTCAGCAGAAAGCTAATCAAAACATTAAATTAAAATGCTTCCTTTAGTAGACTCAACAAAAAGATAAGATAGATTTGTACTGTTCAGAAATGCAAGTTACTTTACAAACAGAGTTGAAGAATTTAGTAACTTTGTCCTAGCTAATAAAAGAATCATTAACAAGTTAATAAAAACTAAAACAAATCTTTTCGCTAATGAACTAGAGGGATTAGTTAGACATATGCCAAATCTTCTTGATTTTGATAATAAGAGAATTTATTTCAAGAGAGAATTAGCAAAACTGAAAAGAAGTCAATATCATGATAATCAAATTCAACTTTTCATAAGAAGAGATAATATCTTTATGGATTCATATGCATAACTTAGCATCAGACAAGCAAATGAAATGAAAGGACGCCTACATATCTAATTTACTGGTGAGAGAGGTTAAGATGCTGGAGGTCTTACCCGTGATTTCTTTATTGAACTTTCAAGAGAGATGTTTAATCCAAATTACTCATTATTTATTCTTTCAAGTTCAGGTTCAACTTACTATCCTAATCCTAAATCATATGTGCAAATAGACCATTTGAATTATTTCAAGTTTATTGGAAGAGTAATAGGAAAGGCAATATTCGATGAATGCCTTCTAGAATGCTACTTCGTAAAATCTCTTTACAAGATTATGACTGGAGAGCCCTTAACTTTCTAAGACCTGGAGGACTTTGACAATGAATTCTACAATAATCTGAAATGGTGTCTGGAAAATGATGTTGAGCCCCTTTATGCTACTTTTGTTACTGAACAAGACTTCTTTGGATAAAGTTAAGAAATAGAGCTGATAGAAGGTGGTAAAAAGATTCCAGTAACTAATGATAATAAGAGCGAATATGTTGAGAAGTTGACATACTTTAAACTTTACAAATCTATTCAAAAGCCTATAGATGCGTTCTTAGAAGGTTTTTATGAGTTAATTCCTAAAGATTTGTTAAGCTTATTCAATTATAAAGAATTAGAACTATTGATCTCTGGTTTGCCTAACTTTGATAGTAATATTTTTTAGATTAATTCATGATATAGTCAATGATCTGAAATAGAACACAGAGTATATGGGATACAATGCTAATTCTCCTTAAGTTTTATGGCTCTGGGAGATTTTAGAATCATTTGAGAACTCAGAACGAGCAGAATTTTTATAATTCGTTACAGGAAGTTCTAAGGTTCCTCTAGATGGATTTAAGGGGCTGATTGGAATGAGAGGACCTCAGAAGTTTACTATAGCTAAGATCAAGACTGATGACATACTTAGATTACCTTCAGGACACACATGGTAATTTTTTAATTATTAAAACTATATAGTTTCAACTAAATTGATATGCCTGAATATCCAAGCAAAGAAATCATGCATGAGAGATTGCTTACTGCCATCAAAGAAACAAAAGGATTTGGGTTCGCATGATGAACTCTTACATATAGTGTTAAATTCTTTCATAATTAAAATTTAATAAAAATCTTCTTTTCTATCTAAAAAATTTAAATAATTAGGATTAAGGGGTTTTGGGGTTTTG
>LASR02012137.1:0-11799 GCA_001272965.2 Paraurostyla sp. PUJRC_G6
AAAACCCCAAAACCCCAGATATTAGAAATAAGAGAATTATGAAATAAATATTAGTTATAAAATAATCATTTTAATATATATGCTTAATAAGTTTCTTAGTTCATGTGTCGTTTTCAAAAATTATATCTTGCTAGCTCTTCATCAACCATTTAAATACTTTTCTTTGATGACTTTGAAAGAGGTAGTTTTGATTCTCTATTCTTGTGAGAAAGCGGGGTTCCTTCTTCAATTCCAATTTAGTCAAGATCATGAGTAAGATGAATACTTGAATCATTGAAATGCTTTTCTCTAATTCTATTAGGTGAATTATAGTTGCTGGTATTGTTGCTTTCGGGAGGGTGAACAACAACTGCATCGAAATCTTAATTCTTTTTCTTATTGGATGCAAATATATTTCCTAATTCAGCCTTAGGGTGATACTAAGGTTCATAGTGGTCAACAGTGTGATCTACAACTGAATGCATATGTGATATATTAGATTATTGAACAACAATATCCCCTTTTTCTAATGGGTAATTTTAAGCTCTGTCAGGTCTCTTGCATCTTTAATAGATGAAATATCCAATTATTCCTCCTAGAATAATAACTCCTGCAATCACGGATACGACGATGATAATCATTTTCAAAGTATCCTCTTTATCCTCGCCATTGCCATTTACAATAATATTATTTTAATTATTTTTACCTCCATTCATACTACCACCTCCATTATTGTTATTATTACCAGTATTCTATCCATTTTAATCATTAATGACACTAATAGGAGATGATCCAACAGATGCACTTAAAATTGGAGCACCTAAATTAATATTGCCTGATTATATTAAATTTGTAAGCTTATTCTAAATTCCTTTTACTCCACCTGCTATAGGAGTAGTACCGTTTTCTTTCAAATCAAAAATAACACCAACTGAACCTTTATACACTGAGACAATTAAAACATTTGAAGCATGAATTCCTAGAGATGCTGTCAATCTATCAACAAATTTAGTGGTTCCTCCAGCGGCAAAGAAACTCTCCAAAGTCCAGTCCATTCTTACATTCACTCTTATGGAGTCAAGTGGCTAGATATATAAGAGGCAACCTTTATCGATATAGAATTCCAAAATGTTAGTTACACCAACATATCTATTTTCACCACAATATTAGTTTCTCAGATTTCCTGGTGCTAAGAGAGTGTCATCCCATTTATTAGCAGGAATTTAATTTTTATCTTTATTTAAGATTACATAGGCACCTGGTTTAGTATAATCAATCTTCAATTAAAGTCCAGAAATATCGGCATTCAAAAGGAATCTTTAATTTTGAGAAGGAGTTCCAGTATATTTGATTTCATACTTCATCGTGCTTCCCGTTTGAATAAGTGCTGGGAATCTAGACATTCTCTACTGACCAGCGTAGAAACCATCACTAACATGATCCATAAAGGTATTTAAAGAATTTGTGTAATTGATGGCTGGGCTAACAATAGTTATTGGAGAAACTGATCTTCTCATTTTGTCTGTGTCAAGACTTTCAAATAGCAAAATTCCTAAGTTTTCATTCTAGCAAATATATGCATTCCAATGAATAGCAATAATACAATTACCACTAAATCCTCTAGCAGCTCCAATGTTATTTGAAATTACCTAAAATTCTTTGTACGCATATTCAGGTTATATAGACCCCGAATAGATTGTATTAGAAAATTGAAGCAAGACATTTGAAGGAGCAGTACATGGCCAATTTCCACAATCATCCCTAGACAAAGTTAAAAATAAATATTACTCATTCGCCCATTTTGAATTTGAAGGCTTTATGTAAGCTAATGAATCTGGATGCATATTCTCAAATTTAGTGCTTTTGAATTTAGCTATAGGAATATAATCAGATCCATAATCATTAATAACTATTCCTCTCTAAAAAGCACCACAATAAGTTTTTGTGGTATTGAAACCTATGAATTGTAATCCTTCGTAATTTGATTTTCCACCCCAAGAGGCATCTGTTCTTATTTTGTGCATTGGTAAATTTATATAATCTGTAGGTAAAATTGGCTTTCCGTATGCTGAAAAGTATGAAATCATCATGCCACTTCTGTTAGTACATGCTATAGATTACTTGTAGGAGCATTCATCCTAGACAGCGCAATCTTTAGCTTCAGATTCTCCAAACATTAATATATTCTTTAACCTAGCTTCTAGATTATCTCCTTCTTGTCCTACTAATACTGTTGGCCCATATCCATTGTCAATAAATATCATGTCCTTAAACTGTACTTGCTTATACGAGAAGTAAGATATTGCACCATCTAGTGTAACTTTATAGGCTGCAAAATTTGAAGCTTCCATACAAATATATTGATTCTAAGAGTTAGGATCAGGATAAATTATTGCTCCTGTACCTCTTACTGAATGAACTACATTGTCTTTAAAGTTATTGGAAGCACCGTCATTGCAATCATGCCCCATTGCTACTACTCCTGTAAAATCAATTCCTGCAATAATGTTATTAGTGATTGATATTTATTAACACTAATCGCCTTGGTCTTCTGCACAACTAAAGATTCCTCCTGTTAATTCAGTGGCTCTATCTACTAAGATTAACCCGTTTCTTGTAGCAATATCTCCTATTATATTTCCATCGATAGAGATATTCTTAGAAGCTCCAATGTTGATTCCAATCTTTGTAAATCCAAAAACAGAATTACTCTTAATGAGAATGTTAGCTGAAAAACTAATTTGCATTCCTTTGCCAATTCCGTCGTAGATTGAAGAATTAGTTACTTAACTGTAGGAATTTTGTGCTCCTTCAAATCTAAGAGCAGCCTTATAAGTGTCGTACTGAGAGCAATTGTAAACTTCAACACTATCTAGTAGAGTGTTTCCAAATCTAGGCTTTCCTGATTCTTCATAAAAATCGCTAGTTACAATTTGGCAGCCCCAAGAGTCTTTATTTTCTCCAGAAATTTATATATTTCTACTTAAGAGAATAACCTCTCCTCTAATGTCTACGATTCCTCCATATTTAGGGGCCGTTGATTAGCTAGTCCCATAGTGATAATACTATACTTAATTTTGTAAAATCACTTCACCAGTATCTTTGTTATATGAAGAGATGATTGCTTCCTCTGATTAATCAAATTTTATTGTTGATGCTAATAGTGCAATTTTATCACCAGCTTTCCAATCAAGTTAAGGTTCTACAAAGATTGATGTATCTCCTGGTTCTGCTTCTTAAAGAAGTCTTGTAAACTTAGTTCTTTGAATTCCATACATTTAAACAAGGTTAGTATTTACCAATATTTTATTGCCTGCTTCGATAGCATTTTTGTAAGCAATATACTAATCTTATTTTTCACCATACAGAGTAATTTTGGCAGACATATTGAAAGGAGCATCAGGTGATCCAATTATAAGTTCTCCTGCTCTCACAAAGATGTATTTAGCTTTCAAATGTAAATCTTTAACTCCATTTTCGAAAGTCAATCTTCCATTTATTTCAAGCATATTTATAATAGGCATATCAGCCATATCAAAAAGCATGTTCCAACCTGGCTTAATTTCAGCATCTTATCCAACCTTAGGAATTTCATTATTAGGCCATGATGCTGGATCTGACCACCTTCTTACTGTATCTTCAACTGGCTTATCCTCAACCGAACCTGAGCAGCTATGTACACATCTATATCCAATAAGCTTGATAGTATTGCGGGAAGAATTTTTTCCGTTGATAACCAAACGAATTTATCGTATAGATGTATCATTAAAGATAACATTATCGCCAGTATCCCATTTAGGTGATGTTTTATTTATTAATGTTTAATTTTCAATTACTTCTCCAGCAGTTATCACATCTACCTATTCTCTAACATCTGTAAAATTCAAAACTAGCAGAACATTTTTATCTTTAGTTTGCCATCTAGCAGATTTATCAATTTAGATTGAATTAAAATCAAGGCCAGATCTCCAATGTAGTTTATATTTGTGTCCTGTAACATATGGCACAGTCCAGCTATTATAAGGATCTCTATAAGTCTTGTAAGGTACTATTCCATAATTTGTACCATTGTTAAGATAAGCTTAGTAATCTTCTGGAGAAAGATTGTTGATAGTGTCATCATCAAACTTTAAGATTTTCATTTCTGCTGCCCAGAATACATAATAATCATCAGCACCATAAACAGCTAATCTTCTTACTTAAACTGTGCTTTCGCAAACAAGTCCATCTAAGAGATCTTATTTTCTTGTGCATTCAGGTTAATCATTGTGAGCAAAATAAGGGGTGGCCCAAGTTTTTGAACCTATACCAGTTAAAGATCCATCTAAGTCATAGAAAATAGCGTTGTATGGATATTAATATCTAACCCTCTTTTTTACAGAAGTTTCGTTGAAAAATAGCTTAGAGAAAGTTGTAGTCCTTGCTCCTGAGTCAGTTGATCCTTAATTGTAGCAGTGAGAGCATGATCCAATGCCTGCCTGCTAAGTCAGATTAAAATTATGGAACTTTGCTCCGTTTACTTAGAAGTTTTCTGTTCTAGGAGTTATTATACCGAGGAAGCTAGATCTTAAAGTAACAGCTTCAGAGTTATTAGAATAACCTACTACAAGTGCATTATTTATCTAAGGATAGCCGTCAACCAATAAATTGGTAAGAGAGACTTCTATACCAGCAACAAGATTATCAGCAACTTTAAATCCTATGAATCTTACATCTCCAATTTATTCAGCAATAGCTCCATTTATTTGATTTTTATAACTAGTGGTATTTATGAATTTAGCTGTAACTAAGGGATTCTTCCAATAAGGATCAGTGGTATTAGCAGAGTCATAAACGATAGCTTTACATGGCTTTAGTCTTGGATTCAGTCTATTATATATTCTTAATCCATATCTTCCGTTGGAATGTGCCACATTATTAGTGAATTCTCCTAATTTAACATTTTGTGGGCAAATAGATTGTGTATATGAAGAGCCCATTGCAGATGGCTAAGTATCAAACCAGTAACCATATCTATCTGATCCAGCAGCACGATTACCTCTAAATATGTTATCTGGATTAGTAATCCAGAAACTTGCAGGAGTTTAGTCTGTGTTTAAAAGACTCCACGATCTTTTAGTTTTAATTACTAAATTTTCTTGGATAAAGTTATTAGTCTCACAAGCATCTTCAATGAAGATTGTGTGTCCCATAGATTAGAAAACTATATTTCTTATTACTCGCAGGTAATGGACTGCATGCATTGTTATTCCTCTATTGTAAGTATGGTGGATAGAATTTCCATATACATAAGAATTATGAAGGGTTCCAATTTAATGGAAATTTATTGGGTATCTGCCAATTTGATATGCTTGACCAACATCTTTTAATTCAACATACTCAATTCTACCAATAAGAGATTCATCCCCATATGAATGTAGGAAAATATGAGCACCATATTAATTTAAGGCTGATGTATCTGGATCTCCTCTGAATATCACATTTCTAGTTAAAAGTCCAACTTCAGCTCTCATCTCTAACTTATCAGTTCCATATGTTTCAACTCCTGCATAATGCTTAAATTTTAGAGTAGAGTTCAATGTAATAACTGGATTTGCTGGATTAGCGTTATCTACATCTATAATAGTCTTTACTTCTGCTTCATCAGGATTATAGCCAGTTGGAGCAATTACTATTTCTTCTCCAGCTTACCAATCTACACTTTAATGTAGTGTAATCTTATTATCTCCTTTTACTGCTGTTGTCTCTAGTTCAGTCCATGTGGGGATTCTTGGCTTACCGTGCATATCTAGCACACCATTACGAACTGCCAAGACTTTATTACCATAAATAGGGATCTCTGGTGACTAAATATTACCATGCATAGTAATGACTAACTTAGAAGTGTACGGGTATTCTTTAGTTCCTATTTCTAAATAGCCTCCTTTGACCATTATGTAATATGCATCAAATGTTCTGACATGATTAGGATCATCATTAGATGGGAAAATCAGTGAGCCTTCAACCAATACTGCTCCAAGTAAGGGTGTTTTGTCAACGTCTATTAGTAAATTTAGGCCAGGTGGAATGTATAAGGTATCATCGTCCTTAGGAACGAATTGGTTGCCCCAGGTTTCTTCGTTGGACCAATAGTTGCAGTATCTGAAGAGCAATCCTTAAGTGGCAGTGTTTCCATAGCCAGCTATAAAGATATCTAGTTCAGTGTTAGGGTAGAGGCCAGGTCTTTTTCCAGTGAGACATTAGATTTAAGTAGTGTTGGCAAATGTGACAGGACAATTGATTCCATCAATGGTAATTTAAATCTTAGAGGAATCTCCCAAGAAATTAGAGCCAGTAAAGGTAATTGTTTATCCTCCTTAAACCTATCCATATCTGGGGGATAATCCAGTTAATAAAGGTGTTAATTCTGAAGTATATTTGACAGTTCCCGAAAGAGAAACTGGCGAGCCTCCATTAATTATAAGTTAAATAGGGCATGAAGAATAATAATTGTTGTTATCATCAATAACTTCAAGTCCAGTAAAAGCAACTTCAGCAATTGTGCATGAATATTTATAGCTGCCAAAGAATCTGTAATATCTATATTTTAATTGATTTCCATCTCTAAAAGAGTAATAATTCCAGCCTTCATGAATTTCATTGCTTACAGTGAAAATGTCATCATAAGTAGTTCCATTATTGGAGCCTTGGAATGTCAATGCGTCCGCAATGTTATCAGGATTAAACCTAAGCATGAAGAATTTTACCTCTGTTAAGTATCCTATATGCCCAGCAGTAAAAGTAGTTCCAATAAAGCAGGAAGAGGCAGATGTGTCTGTAAATCCATTTTATGTTTTCTTATCGAAAGGCGCTTTAGTCTGAGCTGCAGAAGTGGAAGAAGAGAAAGCAGTTCCAGCAACATCAGATTCTGCTGATATTTTGTAGTTATTTACTGAATAGGTTGTAGCTAGCACAGGCAAAATGAAATTAAGTTATTAAGCTGTACTATCGCTTGTGGAAATCTCTGCTTTCTTTCCACACACAGTAAGCATTGTTTTGTTATTTTAAAGAGATGTTAGTAGTCCTGGCTAAGTGACACTGATTTTACATCCACCAGCAAATGAGCAAGAAACTGCAGAATCAATAGCAGTTACTGTAGGTACATTTATAATAGTTTGAGCGTTTGAGGCCCAGTGAGCTGTGGTAGAACTTTCAAAATAAAGGACAGGAGCAGTAGCATTCACAGATAGAGGGAATCCATTACTCCAAGTTGCAGTGACTTGAGTATCTGAGTCGATTGTCACTGAAGTTGCAGCAATGCCTGTAAATGTAACCTTGGCTGTAAAGTCAGAAGTGAAGAAGCCAGATCCAGTTATTGTTAATGAAGAGCCAGAACGAGAAAGAGCAGAAATGGCAGGCATTGTTGAGAGTGTCTAATAAGTGCAGCTCTCATTAGTTGTGCAATTATAAGATAGTTTTGCAACTTTAACCTTTAAAACATCGCTAGCAATTGCCACAGCCTTAGTTATGCATTTGATCTTTGAATATTCTGTAATGTTCACACTAAGGCATAAGTCTGAGCCAGTGCTTGTTGTTACAGTAGCTGATGCTGTATTGATTCCAACACCTTTTACTATAGCAGTAATTAGTGTACCTGCAGGTGAGCCTTACAAAGGGCTAATTGAGATAGGGACAGGTGTTAAAGTAATTCCAGATTATAATAATTATGTAAAATCTGCAGGAGTTCCAACTGGGAAATAAAGTTCCAAGTTTTTGGAAGTAGATGAAAGCATATTAACAATTTGAACTGTGATTTGAGTGCTATTAGCAAAAGTAACAAGCTAGTCAAAGGTATCGATTCTCATAATGATATCACTTGTGCTTGTTGGGAAATTAGTTCCAATTAAAGTTAATTCATAATCATTAATGTCAGAGTTAAAAGCCACGGAGAAAGAAGTTATTGTTGGTAGGAGATTATCGCCAATCCATGTAAAGTAGCAACCATCAGGAGCTTAGCATTTAGCTTCCTCTGATAACTTTAGGAATACTATCAAAGGCTCTGCTGCATCATCTATATTAGTGGCATCGATTCTCTTAGGTTGTGTCCTGCATGTAATTTAGCCATTTTAAGAGCTTAAAACTAAGCAATCTGTTAAACCTACTCTAACATTGTTGTCTAAAGGATCAGTTGAATAATTATAGCCAGTAATAGTGATTAATGTACCACCATTTATCGAGCCAGTCCTGGGACTAAAATCAGTCACTTTTCCTACAGCTTCAACGAAAACAGTTCCGCAGTTAAACTTTCCTAATGCCAATGATTTTACAGTTATATTATATATTCCACTGTATGCCCCTCCATATCTTGCTGTTATAGTTTTGAGCGTATTGTCTACCGCAAATACATTCAGCTCTTTAACAACAGAAGCATCATCACTTTTTGTTAACTTAACTATGAGATCATCTTTATCCAGCACACCGCCATATTCTGGGTCAAGTTAAAAAGTAATATCTGTTTTCAAAACTGGTGAGACAATACTGGGAGTAACACCTATTACAGCTGCAGGTGCAGTTGCTACAGTTATATTGACTGTGAATTCTGACTAATTGTTAATCCAAACTTCACCAATTACAGAATACACGGTATCATTATCAAATGGTGAGAACTTATCTGTGATACATTTTAGCTCAGTAGGAGTTGAAGAAATTACAGTACATTTTGTTCCATCTGATAGGGTAATGTTTATGTTACTACCGTCTTCAAGAGAAGGTGGGAAGTTTGAACCTAAATAAATAAAATATATAAATCAGTTATATAATACCTTATATTGTAAGTATGTTATCACCCATAGGATTAAGGGCTAACTTGGGGTTCACATCAGTAACTGTCATTGGTATATTTTCTTCGGTTAGTGTTGCATTAACTGGAACTTTTCCATTTGAATCCAAAACAATAGGTTTCCAGTCTCCAGTAGTTGTGGTTGCTAGGACACAGATGATGCAAGTGCTGTTAGAGGATTGCACAATGCAATTATTATTTCCAAAAGAAACACTTTTGAGATCAGAGGTTGGGAGTCCTGTTCCTTTAATGGTTAATGTATTAGTTGAATGGCTAAGAGAGAAATAATCAATTATTGAGGTTGGCTTAATATAAGTATATCCGCAATTTAGGTCACTAGTATAACAAACAGCATCTATACCATCTACTTAGACTTAGACTTAAGGTTTATCTTAAGCAGTATATAAGAAATCATAGGGGATAGGCTCATACATTAGATTCTTTGAATAAGGGACTGTAGTAGATGTGGTCAAGTTAATATTAGGTGAATTTGGTATCAATTTAAAACTAGTAGGGGAGTCAAAAATATTAATCTGAGAAGGATCATCTGTATAACCCGTATATCTTATGGAAATATCCCTACCATCACTATACATGTTTGGCTAATAAATGCCATTATCCCAGAGATCAATTTTGTCTCTTAAATGAGGACAGGCAGCAATAATTTAATCTTTGATAGTTTAAGGAGTTGACAATGCTGAAATATTTGTGGTTTGACTTAGCGTTCCATTAGGTAGAATACATTAAGCAATAAAACTTCCATTTAAGGGTTTAGTTGATAATTGAACTTAAAAAGGATAAGTGAATCTTACTATGTTAGAATTAGGAGTTGGACAGCCAGTGCCTGATGAAGTAGGACTGATAGTTCTAGTCGATCCTAATGGGGCAGGTATAGATTTCTGTACTTCAACAAGATGAGAAATAATTGCTGCTTTATTTAGATCAGTAGTTAATTGATTATTGGCATCATACATTAGCGTTGTGGTTATATTAATATCTGCTGAAAATGCATATTTATAATACCCACTTATAACGGACTTCAAAATATTGGGATCTGCAAGATCTGTAACTCTAGTTGGTGTCGTTGTCATAAAGATCTATATATTGCTAGGATTTCTAAGTGTAAAACTTAAGAAGCAAGTACTAACGCGACTTGTAATATTAAACCAAGTTTTATCTCTGTTTAAGGGATTAGGTTTAATCTCTAATCTTTATATTTCCCTCATAGAATGATAATGATTGTTTAAAGTGTTAGCATCAGTTTCTACTGACACTGTCAAGTGATCTCCTCCTGAGTATTAAATATGATTAGCTTCAATGTAATAGCTACCATTAGCTTGTAAAGAAATCCACTCTGAGACTTTTAAGCTATCAAGTTAGTAACCTCTATATGCAGTGTAACTATTTATCCTTAGTATTTCTGTTTTGGCTGTTGGATTCTTGTCTGCGTTGCTTAATTGGAGAGTGCATGCATCGTCACAAGCCATATAAAATCTGTAGTTTCCAGTAGCTGGTGCTTTGAAATAGCCCGAAAGAGTATTGCCTGAATAGCCATCTCTTTGATTTTAGGTGAGCTCAAAACTCAATTAGGGAAGCCTGCTGGTAGGGGTTGTTGTAGGAAGACTATCGAAGGTCAGAGTATTAGAAGAAGTATAGAAAGATCTTTTTAAGCCAGGAGTTCCTACATAATAAGTATCAGCTGAAGGATTGTCATTTGCCCCTGTTTCGCAAGTAAACTAAGTGGAAGTGAAGGATTTGACGGTGCAAGTAGCACCATCTATTTTTGTTTAAATATTTCCAGATGAAAATCCAGAACCAGTTATTGTTATTGTCTGGCCACCAGTAGTATAACCTTAGCTTGAGCTAATTTATTTTACAACTGGGACTACTTTAGATTTATAGCAAGTAGAATTATCAAAAGAACAAACGGGCATTTGTCCATCCTCATGAAAAGAGTCACCAGCCTTAAATTTGAAATTAACAGCACCGTCAGCAACTGGTGTATTTTAATAAGTAGTACCTCTAACTTGATTCTTTAAGTTAGTAGTGATAGTCGTACCAACGCTAATATAATTTTCAAAGTCAATGGTTTGCAGGTTAATTCTGGCCTCATCAAAGAAGTCCTCCGTTGATATTTTATATGACTGAGCAGACTTTGGATCTACATAAAAGGCTATATCAGACCCATCATAAACGACTCTAGGGTTGATGTAGAAGAGTACTGGAGTGAATGATCTAGTAAATGTAATTCTGCAATAAGAAAGACTAGTTGAAGGGCAAGCTAATGTTATTGGAATTCCACCTGCTGCCCCTGTATCTATTAAGGTAATATCAAATGTCAAAGATTCTTGTGAGAAGAACGTATTCATGGGCAGATTGAAGATAGTGGAGACTGACGGTACTGTGTATTGCAATTTTCCAGCAGATAATTAGGAGTTGAAGGCATTACTCTCTATAAAAAAAAGATGGATTCATAACTTTATAATAGATTGTATAAATAAATGTGGCAAATAACAATAAGATATCCACTTACATGAGGTGACTGCAAAACTACTAGTGAAAGAAAATTAAGAATTAGTAAAGACAACAATAAAGTTTTAGGGAATGTCAGACATTCCTTAACCATATATCATAATTTCTGTTCCTCCTGAGAAAGAGGCTCCATCAATTCCCGTATAAGTGCTTCATTGAAACAACCCAATTCCAATCAATTGTGAGGTGCTTTAAGCGTTAACTATTATTAAAAATTAATTCATAAAATGTTTAAATATACCTAGGGAAGTGAGAAGCAAGCAACTCAAAATCAGGTTCATACCTAGATGCATGTTCTTAGACGGCTGTCTTTTATCTTTTTGGGGTAATAAGGGTTTACTCATAGTTCTTATAAAGAATTAATATTGAGATATAGAGATATCCAATCAATTTATTAAGTATATATTAAAACATAAAATAGAAATATTAGGCGCATCGTTTTTATCTATCGCTAGGGGTTTTGGGGTTTT
>LASR02012189.1:0-10233 GCA_001272965.2 Paraurostyla sp. PUJRC_G6
AAAACCCCAAAACCCCGAGAGTATAACAAATATAAATTTACTTTTAATTCATTATTAATAAAATTTAAAATATGAATTTTATCATTTAAGTTTTATGGTTGATATTTGTTACTTTTAGATCAATTTTTGTAATTTTATTTCTAACATGCTTTAGTATTCAACTAAGTATCTAGACTTTCATTGGTTTGGAGGATTGACCACCAATTCTGTCCAATTTAAAATTACTGTAAGTGTTAGCTTCTTAATTTTATAAGAGCAATCAACAGTATCTTTAAAAATAATTAGAGGTTCATTTTGACTTATATGAGTCTTAATAAAATGGAGATACAATCAAGCTTAAATCGCTAGAAATAATTAAAGAAGTTAACTAGACTTCTATTACTATTAATTTTGATGATCTAAAAGAAGGCACTAATTTTGAATTTGAATATTATGCAAAGCTGGTTGATCAAGAATCATAGTCTAATAGGATTAAGGGGCATTTCAAAACATTTGAATCAGCTCAAGAAGACTTTTCTTTTGTAGCATCAAGTTGCGCTAAGTCTTAAACAAATTCAGAAATATTTGATGTAATCAATAGCATGAACCCTGACTTCATTTTGAACGTAGGAGATATTCATTATTCAGTTACAAACTCATCAACAAAAGATTCATTTGTTTATTCCTATCATGAAATGTTTAAATCTCCAAGACAAAGAAATTTATATCAAAATTATCCTTTAGTATATACTTTCGATGATCATGATTTTGGTTCAAATAATGCAGATGGTCTGAGCAAATCTGGATCTCATGCTAACGAAGCTTATAGAGTAAATGAAATATTTATGATTAATATAGCAAATTGTTCCTCATTATCCGTTAATAAATAAAGATAAAGGAATTCATTAAAAATATTAGATCGGAAAAATTCTATTTTTACTTCTTGATTCTAGAACATTTAAAAATACTTATTATGAAGGAACAGACTTGTAATTTATAATCTTAACTTTTCAAAGGAAGACAAATCTAGGATAACAGCAATTAGAATGGCTTAAAAATGAGCTAAAAGGAGCAGCATAATCAGAAAAAATAGAAGGAGTTATGCTAATATCAAGCTATCCTTGGTATTCAATGAGAGAATGGAATTTAACAACGACATATCACGAGAAAGAGAATATTGCCAAGCTAATTTAAGAATATGGATTCAATACACCTCAAGCAAATAAATTTTTAGCAATCATTTCAGGCGATACTCATATGCTATCTTATGATTCTGGAATAAGAAACTCAGATGGAGGTTTCCCTATTTTTTAATGCTCACCTCTTGATTCAAAGCCAAGCTGCAAATAAGGTGGATATGGAGGGGAAATTTTCTTAAATAGAGGATAATTTTGCTATTTCAAAGTAGATAAACATCCTTCTTAGCCAAACAGAAGTTGCCTCAAATTTTAAGGATTTATCTATGATTAAGAGGTTCTTAGACATAATACTTGTGATGATGAGAAGAAGAAAAAAGATTTAGCATAAATAGAAGAATTGACACTAAAAAGTACAAATATGGAAATCGATCCAGAAGAAAGAATCATGGCTTCTGTCCTCTTAGATATGATTCTGAGTGGATCTCTCTGTCCAGTTACTCCAAGAGTTAAACTTTAAGCATTATTTTCACTCTTTGGTGTTTTGTATTTCATTATTGCCTCCTACAATGTGCTAAGAAATATTTGCTATGTCAGAGTTGAATGAGCTTGATTAATAATAATTAATAATAAAATTAAATACTATTTAAAGAAATGACGTTGAACTTTCAAAACAAAATAGTCTTTCCTGCTCCAGAAAGTAGCTACACTACAGAGACAGCTTATGGGCAAGTTATTTATATTCCAAGAAATATTATCTCCTAACCTGAGAAATATAAATAGTAAGTTCGAAATCAAATGCCTGTTTAAATTTACTCTTCCCAAATATAAGAATAAGCAATAAATCAATAATAAAATTAAGGTAACCCTTTATGATAATAATCTTATTTTAGAAAGCGAGTAAAATCAAATAAGTAATCACTCTCTTGAGAATTATTCAGAGTTTGATGAAGACAAGAAGCAGCTAGCTTTAAATGAGAATAAGATCGCAAATAAATTTTATGATCTAAATTATGCAAGCTCTGTAGCAAGTGAATAGCTCAAAGAAACTGATTTAAGCGCAAACTATCATTCAGCTAAATAAGTATCAACCACATCATCTTTCTTTAATTTTGGTGCATAATCCTCACAAAAGCTTGAATAAATTCCAGGGGACTTACCTCATGTAGATGAACCAGAAGTAGAATGCATCCCATGCTTATATATGCCATAAGATGATGGTGCAAGAAAACTTATTATTTATTTTCATGGTAATGCCGAGGACATAGGCTTAGCTTTTGATTTACTATATTAGTTCGGTAATGAAATGAGGATGCATATTTTGGCTGTAGAATATCCTGGCTATGGTCTTTATAAAACATCTTAACCTAATGAAACTCAAATTAAAGAAGATGCAGATATTATTTACGAATATTTAACCAGGCATGTTGGAGTGAGAGAATAAGATATAATATTATTCGGAAGATCTATGGGTAGTGGTCCAGCTACATACTTAGCATCAAAATATAGCGCCTATTCTTTACTGTTAATGTCTCCCTATACTTCTATTAAGGATGTTTCAAGAAGTCTATTGGGCAAATTAAGTTTTCTTTTAACCCCAATTGTTTATGAAAGATTTAGAAATATTGATACAATCAAGGAGGCAAAATGCCCAGTTTTCTTTCTGCATGGGTTAAAAGATAGACTTATTCCTCATAGTCACACTATGGAGCTTAATAATAATTGTCCCACAGTATCTTTTATGCAGCTTGCTCCTAATATGGATCATAATGAGTTTGACTTCATAGAGGACTTAGTTTTACCATTTAAGGATTTTATTAAGAGGATAGATGACGGTCAAAAGCATTAAAAACCTGTGCACTAAGAGGAAAATAAATAGGAAAACAGCGAACCTTAAAGCGCAAACTAAATAAGAAATTTTCAATTTAAAAAGCTAAATGACTTAGATGAAAACGAAGAGTATTATACTCATCAATCAGATATTGATAATAGTTTCGTTGATTTTTCCAAAAAGTTTGACAATTTTGAAATTTCATTTGAGAAGAAGCTTTACGAGCCTCCTAAAATAACAGTAGAAGATGAAAAAAGGAGAATGGCTGAAGCATAATCAAAAACTAAACAGTAGAAGAAATGAGATAAGGCCTTTAAATATATTTTATATTATAAATTTTCTCAGGTAGAAATCAAATTTTTAATAATTCTCAAATAAAATTATTTAATCATTAATCTTCTTCTTCATCTTCTTCTATCAAATTATAATCTTCCCCTTGAGTTTCTATGAGCCTGTTAATGAATCGCTTCTCATTTAAATCTAATAGACTAGATGCCATTACAAAAATCATAGGTTTTTCAACTTAAATTTGCAAAAGCAATTTAGCTATTTTATATTCCTCATTTTATTCAAAGCAATACTCTGTCATAGACAGACTAAGTATCTTTAGAACTCCAGATAAATTCTCAAATTTTTTACCAAGCAAAACACTTTTATCTGTTAATAAAATCTGTATGAAAGTTTCAATATGCTCAAAATTATTATGAGATTTTCTCTCAAGATTTAGAACATGGATCAGCCAAAAATTTACCAGATTCCTTTGGCTTTCAAATGTTAAATCTTTGGAGTCCTTATAAAGTCCATCCAATATTAATTTCAAAACTTTATTCACAAAGTTCATTGAGTAGTTAACAATTTAGTATAATAAATCATCTTAAAGAGAAGTTTTCTAGTTTTCCAAAAGCATCGATTCAATATTTCTTAAGGCTTATAATACTTCTTCTGGTGCCTTATCATATTAAGGCATATCTATCATAAACTCAACAGCCTTAGCAGCATAAAACCTAAGTTCGATATTATCATTATTCATAAAACTTAAAAGTGCCTAAAAAACAGAATTTAATACTTTTTCTGCCGAGCTAGCAGAATATTTCACCACATTATAAATAAATTTCAGGCCTGAAATTTTATAGCTGTGTATTATCTATGTTTCCTTAAATGCATTTTTCAAATAGTCATTATACAAAACATTCTAAATCGTTACTGTCAATGAAGGTATTCTTTTTATTAATGTATTTATAATCTTCATATATATCTCATTTAATTTCTGTTGATTGATCTTAAATGTCAGTCGTAAATGATTAATTAAAATCTAAGAGTATCTTAAAATATCTTCTTCTAGGCAAATAATAAGCTTGCTATAATCATAAGTTTTCAAAAGTACGATGAAGCATTCTAACACTCTTATCTTTTTCTCATATAGTAAACTTTAAGAAGTTACACATTACACAAAGAAGACCTCCATCATTATTTTCTATTCCTCAAGATTGCATATCGGAAATATTTTAACTAGAAGCTTTGTCATTGTAATCATGATTGAATCATAGTAGCTAGGTTGTGCCCTGATAACTTTTATAAATTCTATTATAGTAACTATTTCTTCATCCCTTACAACTAAATCATGATTTTTGCGGAAATTCAAAATGAATTTTGATATTTTAAAAGCTTGTTTGATCAATGCTAGAGCATTATTGAAGATCTTCATTTACCTTTCAGAGAAATCAAAGTTTAAATCAATAGATTTGATAATCTTAAATTAATCTGTGATATATTTCGAAGATACATTAATTAATTTCTAAGGATGAATATGCTCTTTAAATAAATCATACTTCAAAATCAACAGAAAGCATTTCAATATCTATTATTCATTTTCTTTCTTTATTAAATTGATTTTTAAAAGTTCATTGAATTTTTAAACTAGTTTGATATCAACTTAAACTAATTAAGCAGATATTTCTACAAAATTAACAAATACCTATGAATCTTAAAAATCCAAAAGCTTATCTAAAATATTTTCAACAATTTATTTGTTATCGATAACCTTAGTAAATTGAATAATACCATCCATAAGCCAATAAAATTAATCTTTAAAAGACAAAAGCCTGATGATTTCTTAACTTATATCATACAGCAGTGCTTTTATATCAATAATTTTATCAGTGATTAGTTCCTCAGCCTCATTCAAAAAACTTATGATACAGTTATATGCTTCTTATTTCGCTATCTCTTTATTACTCAAAAAATGATTCTTAAAAAATATCAGCAATTTCTAACCATAAATTTCAAATATATGAATATCACTCGTTATAATTAGATATTTTATCACCTTAAGCACAGACATTATTATTTTTTCTGATTCAAAAAAATCAGAAATCTAAATCACCATCATTATCAGTGGATAAATTTCGGAAATCTGTGAAGTATCTAAATATTTTGACAGAATTTATAGCATCAAAATACCTGATTATCGATGATATTCATCTATATCATCTATGATTGAGCCTTAAACTATCTGAATCAAAGGCTGAAGGCAATATCTAGGATCTTTTTAGTTTTTGTCAAGTGATAGTATTAGTTCCACTAAAAAATCTATAGTTTTTTAGCTAGCTAAACTTTTTGTTTAGTCTGACTTAAGTTGAATTTTAATTAACATCTAGCAATAGTTCAATACCATAATAACAAGGTCATGAGGAATCTTCTTCTAAGTTATACTGAGGACATTATGAATAATTTTAAGGGAGTTAAAAAGATTCTCTTCTTAGTCAAGAACTTGATGTTTAAGTTTCTTTATAAAATCTTAAATGAAGTCTCTAAACATCGCAGGCTCCAAAGCTGATAATGTTTCATATCTTATTATTAAATCTCCATCAAGCTCGTACTTTTTATATATAAATTCAAAAAGTTCTTCTATATAAATATAATCTTCAATTACCTTAGCAATCTCAATCATTAAGTCAACTGTCTCTATATATTTTTCATAATTAGTTACTATATGATTCAATATATAATATTCTTTTTCAACATCAACACATTCAAATCTCACAAGCCATGTTAAAAACTAAATAGAAAGTCTATTAAATTACTCTAAATCAAAAAGATCCCTAAATTCCAATTTAAAATGTTTCACTATCAAAGAAAGTAATTTGCACACCAAATTTTGATCATAAATGTGAGTAAGCCCAGTGTTAGTTAAGAACTTTTTAATTTATGCTGGTAGTTTGGTTACAACAAAGACTTTAACTTCTTGATCTTTAAGGAATTATTCGTCAATATTTCTTATTAATATCTAAGTAGATATATCTATTAGATATGATTCATCTTTATCAATAAAATGCTGTTCAAGAATTATTTCTAGTAATTTTGACAAGAATGTAACTCTATTTTGCTCCTTTATAGTCTTTAATAGAGATTATGCTAAAATTTTAGTAATTTTTTATCCTTAGCCTAAGGATCTGAGAGCATGCTTTAAATTTTCCATTTGATATTATAATAATATAAAATAATAATTAATATATAAATCATTCAGGCTTAACTATCATCATAACATCAGCTATTTCTTTAGCTTCTCTTCTAGATACCTCTAAATAATTCTAAAATTGTTAAAAAGCTTAGTACTTACAGTTCCTTCATAAATAAAGCATTTTCCAAAGTATTTATAGTATTCACTTAGAAAACTAAGTATTAATTTAATGACATCATCAGTAATCATATTTATGCTGTGATTTAGATATTTAAGTTGTTTAGATTTTTCAGAAGTTTTAAGACTCAAATCTTTTTCATCGTGTTAACTTAATTGGCTAATTATTTCTTTTAAGTTAGAAATGAGAATTTCTCTATCGTTTATTAGTTATAAGATCTTCACAATTCTCACTCTTATTACAAAAAACTCTTTGCATCTTAAAAGAAGCTTCAATAATGTTTAAGTGTCTCTCTAAAGTTTATAAATGCATTTTGATTACCTCATGATAATAATAATGAATCTTTATGCCTATTTAATCTAAGTTAAGATCATTACACTGTTTAGTTATCGTATTAAGAGCTTTGTTGAAGATGGCTCCAATAGTATTAGATTTTTCAAAACCTTTCTCATTAAGTCTAATCATATTAATTAAATAGTCTATATCGTCATTACAATATAGAGTAGTGTCATTTATACTATAATTTTGAATTATAAAATACTTATCTTACAATACTGATTCATGATTAGATGGATTCATTATATATCTTTTCATTATGCTTTCACTCCAATCTATTTGTGATTAGAGATTTTTGTCAAGTACCTTTTTTTATTGACTTTTTTTGCTTCTTTAACTATTTTATATCATTTATTAACCTCTCTGGCTCTTATTATCTAATTTGCTACTAATTTATGAATAATTAAATGGTAGCTCCATTTTATCAACTTCCTTTCTATCCAATTATTTCTTTATATTGATACTCTAGCTATTAAGAGTCTATTAAAATGAGCTTACTTTCTGACTATTAAGACTTCTCGCTCTATTTTATTTGTTAGAAATCGATTGCTATTCAATTTAATAAGGATGAATTTGCTCAATACCTTTATCCTAAGACTACCTATCTTGTTAAAGGTTAAGATGTCCACTATTATCTTAATATCTTATTGAAGATTTAGAGATTGGTCTCTAATTTGTAGCAGTCTAAGAATTCTAAAGTTAAATATCTACTATATCATTGTTAAGCTGTTAATTTATGTTAAAAGCATTCTAATAATTGCTAAGCTTTCTTTATTCGCTAAATGAGAAAGGTCTTTCAGCAGATTAAAGTTAATATTTTTATAATAGTTCTTTAATGTTTTAGTTTTCTTAAAGCTTTTACGATATTTTCTAATAATGACTATGCACTGTTTTGCTGTATGCCCTTTGATCTAGATGAATATCATTTTATGTGTCTATTTTAGTTAGATTGTTATTTTAATTTTCAATTTTAAATGATTATGAATGATTATCATCATTTATGTCCATTAACTGCTTGGAGTAATTAATATTTCCCTAAATTTTGGTTTTTAATCTTGATTAATTATGATGCTATTATTTTGATGATGCTTGTGATTGAGGATAGAAATATGATTGCTAGTCATCAAATAAAGAATAATTTATATTTTGAATTTAAATTTCAGGCGATTTTTAAGTTTCATTCTCTTAAAAATTTTCAAGAAGATAACTAGGATTTTAAGAAAGGAAACTCATTATTATTTTCCATTTCTCCTTTTTGCTTAATTTTCCCTATGAACTCTTAAATTAGGGCTCATTCTCCTTTTATTTTTAGAGAATCTTCTAATAGATTTCATCAATGTTTACCAGACTTTTTTACATTTCAAGATTTATATGAAAAGGGATTAAATTAGGATTTTAATCTTTATCTCTCTGAGTTCCTTCCTATTAGTTAGACCTTTTACTATTTTATTTTGATAGCAATTAATTTCTAGTGCTTCTAATTTCATACGGAGAACTATGATTAGAGCCTTTCTCATTATTATTTAAGGAAGTTAATGCATCTGTATTAATTTTCTTTTTTCTGCCAAATAAAGTCTTTACCATTAATTCTTTGAAGCTTTTCCCTCTTATTGAGTTATCTTAAGGATTTTATTGATAATAGTCTGCTATCTTAAAATTTTTAACTACTTAAAGCTGTTGATTCTTATATGCCTAATATAATTAAGGATCTTAATGATTTAATAAAGGATATTAAAGAGGATTTAAAGTTTGATTCTGTAGGCTCTTCTTTTTTTATGAATATTTATAGTCAGAAGAGCCAGCTTTAGTTGTTGTTACCTAAATAGAATCCGCAGTCATTTAGCTCTTTCTCTTTTCCAATAAACGTTTTATTCTATCTTTTGTTCTCTACTCACTGGTCATGATTCTTCTTTATCTTTACATTATTGATTAGGCACCAGCAGTTAGCTATCTACCTCCTGATATAATGTATCCTCCATCTGTATACATTGTCATTGATTACTAAGAGTTCAGCCTCATATTTCCCATGTTACTATTTGAGTCATACCCCAATTCTTAGCTTATTTGTCTAATTTTTACTTTCTTTTTATTTGTAGAATGATTATGATTTAAAAATTTATTCCTTGATTACTTCTCTTAAGTATTTACTTTTCTTTGCATATGAAATGGTAGCTATGAAGTTGTCATAAACTAAGCTTTCTAATTATGATTAAGTAATGAGAAATCAGTAGCTATATTTGCTTGCTCATTGTGGGTTGATAATGCATCTCTGAACTATATATTCTAATGCCCAATATTTTTATTTAAGATAATTTCTTGGCTTTGTATTTATATATCTTCATTTAAAAGCTGTATTCCAGGCTAGATCTATTAATTAGCTATTGTTTCTGTTTCTTCTTTTTCACTCTATCTTGATCCTTATTTCTCACTTGATTGAGATTTTGGTAAAGCTCTCTTTTGCATTTGAGATTAAGGCTTATTGTACAAAGGAGTTGATTCATAATGTTTTAAATTTCCTTAATTTTATTTATATACAGTTCCTTCTGAGGGAGTAATAGTCTGATTATAACTAAGCATGTATTATTCTGCTATCCCATTGATTGTTTGCTATTAAGAATAATTATCATGCTTATCTTCTTCTTAAACAGATAATCTTTCACCATCTGGCCTTTTGCTACTTTTACCCTAAGTTCTATAATTTTACATATTACTAGCATTTGCTACTAAGATCTTTTAATTAATTTAATGAACTTCTTTATCTGTTAAGAATTCAGGCCATTTCTTTTATATTTATTGCTTAGCTTTTTTATCTAAATTATACTGATTTATTTCATCTTCAATATTATCCTCATCATCATTATAGTCTTAGTCTTTATTAAATATTTCTACGCTTATCTATCTTTCTTTATTATCTCTACTTTTATATATCTCTTTATTTTGATTGCCTTTGTATCAAAATTAATAATCATTAATTTTCCCTTAACTTGCTTCTCTTAATTGATTATTGTTGTTATTTTCTACACTTTGACTCTAATTTGATTCTCTTTCATAATAAACAGTCTTGGTATTTTCCTTGCTATTTGTGCTTGACACAAACTCAAAGAAGCAGAGTGCATTACTTTGAATTTCAATCTATTCAGTAATTCCATCATCATTATTTCCATTAACACTACTTCTTTAATCACTCTTCCTTTAGAAATCTTAGGGTTTATTTTCAATATTTATTTCCATTTTATCTGAATTTTATTACAAATTAAAATACATAATATGATCTAAATCTACATAAATCTACTTGTTGGGGTTTTGGGGTTTT
>LASR02012215.1:0-10543 GCA_001272965.2 Paraurostyla sp. PUJRC_G6
AAAACCCCAAAACCCCAAGAGTAAAAATAATGATAATTGCATTTATTATAGATTAAATATATCATTTTAATGGAGAAAGAATCATATATAATTACAGGAGATATAGGTGGAACACATTAACGATATCGATTGTCGAAAAAAATACCAGTTAGTCCTGAGTATACTAAAGTTAAGTTTGAAAAAATTAGAGAGATTGACTATCCATCTAAAAATTATAAAAGTTTTGCTACATTTCTAGATGAATTGATTCTAGTTTCAAATGTAAGATATCTACAATAATGTTAAAGATTCCTAGAGAATAAATTGCCATAATTTGTTTAGCAATAAGAGGATATTAGCAGGGGAAAATATACAGTGAATTTAGCGAAGAATCAACTGAAAAACTATCAGCTCATTTTAACGGAATTCCTAAGGTTATATTTCTAAATGATGTTGAAGGAATGGCCTAAAGTATAGTTTTTCATCATTCAGATGCTATAAATTAGGATTAATTCATTGAACTGAAGCATCCTCTTTCTTAGCCAGTCACTAGATACGAGGACTAAGTGAAACTCTTATTTTCTATGGGTACAGGTACTGGATTATCATTGATTCATCCTTATCCACTCAAAGTTTAACCAAATGGTGCTTAAAATAGTGATTCAGTCATCGTTTACAAGCAGATGTTTCTTTCAAGTGAGTCTTGGGCAACGTACCATTCAGTAGATGAAACCAATGAGAGGTAAAGTGAACTAGGTAAATACATGTTTAGAAAAATGAAGACCAAAAGCACTCTCTTAAAGTTCTGCAAAGGCTAGTCAATTTTGAATCTACACCAGTTCATGAAAGAGAAGCACTAGGACTTAGACAAAAATGTAGAAAGGATTGTAAAAAAATAACTAAAAGCAGAGTCAAAGCATGATAAGAGAGTCATTACTTAGCAGGAATGTATAACATATGCTGCTGTGAATGGCCTTGACTAACTATGCGAGATGACAGTGGATTTCTTGATTGAAATTATGGGATAATGCCTTCAGAAATTTGCTATTACTGCTTTACCGATGGGAGGGATCTATATAGGTGGTGGAGTCGCTAATTATCTAAGTGAATATATTGAGAAAAAATAAGACATTTTTTGGGAGCACTTTCTCTAAGGTGGAATGAAAGAGTCGATACTAGAGAAGATCCCAATCTAAATTATGAAAAAGAATCCAACAAATGACGGATTAGAGGCGATGTTAAGTATTGAATAATAATGAATAATAAATGAATATCTTTGTTAATTCATAAATAATAATTCTGAGATTTCACTTTTTAATAAATTTTCAATTAATATTTTCGACTGATCTCAGAGCCATTAGATTGATTAATTAATCACTCACTATAATAAAATATCTTTAGTATGATACCTTAAAAGGGCAACTTAAGAGAAAATCTTCTTGAGAATGGCATTGGCCAAACTCCAGTACCTCCTGTTAGCACACGGTCTAGAAAAACCCCTAGAATTTTGATTAACAAATTCAAATATAAGTTTGGGACTGATATGTAATAGAAAGCAGCGAAAGAACTAGTATAGAGAGAAATTTACATAGCGCCTACCAAATGGAATAAAATAAAACTTTTCTTAGCAAATTTCTATGAAACTTTTCTCATTATACTAGGTCTAGCGCTCTCAATCTATTAAGACGATGCATCTTCTCTTGTTTTCCAGATTCTGATGCTTATAATACTTTCTCATCACAAGAAAGGCATGGGCGAACATGCTATTTGGTAAAAGAAAGTTGTGATGGGAACATTTGCTGCATTCCTTGTGATGATTATCTTCAAGTATGTTTATATGAGACAATTAGAGCCTACTTTAACAGAAAATTTACCAAAACTTGCGACGCAACTAAAGGTTCTGGGCTACAACTTTACCAAGGCAAAAGATGGAAAGGTATCTTTTGCGATCTGGAAATCTTTAGAATTTGAGACCATGTCCATGATTATTTGCTTCCTTCTATATAGATATTATGATGACTAGATACACCATGCAATAAGAATGCAAAATGATCACGATGTACATTACGAATATGTACATCATTCTTCCTTCTTGAAGATGCACGGATTCATCTATGCTATGTTCTTTTTAACTCTTACAGTAGATACGTTCTTTGCAATCACTGTTTTCCAAATGATCGTGCTAAGTAAGTTAGATATTAAATATAATAACTTATAGTATTGACATTACTGATAATGTTTTTGGATGCCATAAAGTATAGTAGAAGTTAACAAATGACTAGTCTGGTTGTCAAATTCTGCATTGGATTGCTATCTTTTTAACTTGTCTCTATGGCATTCTTCTAGATAGTACCATTCCTTAAATTTATTAAGCAACACCAAGATCTATATGATTTTCTATTTATGTGTGGTCTAGTTATTCACAATCATCCTAAATACACTGTAAATTTAAAATGAATTAAAGATTTTTTAGGTTATTACTCACATCTTTTTATTGTGCTTTGTTTTGGGATTCGGAGCCTTATATTATAATACTCATTCCAACTACCTAGAATTCAAATTACATGAAAAATAATTTTTGAAGCCTGAAATCACAGAGGTGCTTCATAGAAAAAAAGTAGCTGAAGAAAAGAAAAAAGATAGCAAAGGTGAGACATAAGACAATGCTTAGCCAGTAACTCAAAGAGCCAAGCAAACAGGTTTACTTTAAATTCAGAGTTAAATCACAAATTTCAACTATCAAAGATTTGTCATGACATACAAACCTTATGTCTGCTTATGGATGATCAGATTCATTTCTATAATCTTTTCCTATGCTTATCACGGATATCCTGCTTTTATTATTCTTACATGGGTGCTACTTAGTTTCATGACACCAAATTATCCATTTGTTAAATGTACTTCATATCTTTATCTGCCACTCTTTTCTGTTGGATTCTTCTTTACATACTTTGTTAACATTAATGGAATATTCTTATCATATGAATCAGGAGAGAAAAAATTACTTTATGAACCAATTTTCAAAGATTTTGGTAGATCTTTTAACTATCCTCCCATTGAAGTTGCAGGAATGGTTCTTAACCTTATCTTTTTAATTCAACTAGTTGGATCAATGGAAGAGTTGAAAGTAAACAGAGATGAATTCAGACGTGCAATTTTTGAAAAACTAACTGATAGATAGTCAGTATTCTTGTGGCAGCTGTTCTTCTATATTCTTAAAAGAATTCATGTCTTCTTATTATCACTTATTTTCATATTTGGAATGAGAGAATTGAATATCTATTACATAGGTCTAATGTATTTCTTTGTAGTGTATACCTCAAGTTTAGCAACATTCAGAAAGAGTGGCTTGGTTTTGGTTATATATACTGCATTCTTCATCTGGCTATAATATTTATGGTCAATGATTGGCACTTATTTTGATAAAACAGGACCCGGATATAAACTCTTTATGATGCTAACTCTGTAAAATACTACCTCAGAAAATGATGATGAATTTCAAAGTAATATTCTTATTCTAACTAATTTTTATATAGAGTTCCTTGAATATGATATGCCTTACTGGCAATGGTTTATTTTGATGCTTCAAGTTTTAATGACAACTGTGAACAAATTTTTCTTACCTGGAATTGTAAAAGAAAAGTCTCTTGAAAATCCAGCTGTCAGAAAGAACTATCCATCTCTTGGAGATTATTATGAAGAGAAATGCGATATAGTTTTAAGAAAGAAATTCCCTGCTACTGGAAGAATCCTAATCAGACTTAGAATGATTTTCTCTGAAATGATGATTATTCTCATTCTTATCACTCAAGGTTTTATCCTAGTTTCCCAGCCTGCTAACTTACTGTTTTGGGGTTTCCTAATTTTCAGTCTTACTCTATAAACTGCTGTTGTTAGTGCAAATGAAGAGAATCCAGATATGCTAAGAAGATGCTCAAGCTAAAGCAAAATCTTAAGAATTTACGCTGGATGGGTATTGATTTTGCAGATTGCATATCACTTTATCAACGATAAATCATTCTTAGCACAATATGGGTTTGATGAAATCTTAAATTTTATCCTTGGAGACTTAAACGAATACATGACAATTGTTGGATTCGAAAACTATTAAAATTCTAAGAGAAGTATTATTGCTATTTTCATCAGTCAGATTCTTTTCTATATCACTGCTTGTATTCTTGAAGATTATTTCTATGAGAAGCTAGAATAAATTGAATACCTTCACCAAATAGAGAAGCTTCAATAACAGCAACAAGAAGAATACTATAATAGTCAAGAAAATGCTTAAAATTTGGAATCCTCTCATCATTTAAGGCAGTCTTCTGTTGCACCGAACTTCTTTGCTACATCAGTAGGAGCCTATTCTAAATTTGATAAATCTGCAACTTATGCCGGAATAGCTACAACTGAATAATAATAAGAAGAAGAGGTCCTAGTAACGGAAAAAGATTCAATCAATTTCCATTTTGAAAGAATCAGATTTTCTATTCCTTACATGGTGTATCAAAGAATCAATTAATGGAGATTATTAGACTCAATAGCTATGAACTTCCACTTAGTAACTGCCACTGTTACAATTATACTCTGCACTAATTGGCAAATTTCAATGTTTATGTGCTTCTATCTGCTTTGTAATGTCATTTTATGCATAAGAGCTGCTCAAGAACTTCATACTAATGGCTAAGATTTGACATTGACATCAAAAGAAATGGATATTGATACTGCTCATCTAAAGAATAAAAAATACATGCATTATGCAAGTAACATTCTCCTAAAAATCAGAACTTAACAATGGACTTATTAATATTGGCTTCTTATACTCTCCATGATTATTATGTATCCGACCCCAATCCTTACTTAATTAAAAGATAAAATGACTCCAAGTCAATAATCTATGACTAATGATGCAATTTACTGGCTTTTCTGGTCAGGTATCTATGTCGCCCCAAGATCGGCTAATAATTATGGAAATCATGCTGCCCTTTATCTAATGCTTTTTCTTCTAATATTTGAGAAACAAGCACAAAGATGGCAAAACAATAGATATGGCTGCACTTTAGCAAAGATAACTGAGTTTTAGACTTTAGAAGAAAAACTAGATTTAGTGAAAAAAGATGCCACTGATTTCTAACCTATAAATAAGACATCACCAATACCTGCTCCATAGCCTATGAGTAATTTCGTTACTATCATGGAAGCTAAAAAAGAATGCTCAAGAGTAATTAGTCTTTACAGAGAGATAACAGATGAAATGAAAGAAAGTTACTTAAGAGAAACTATAGAACTTGGTTTAAAAAGAAAGTATACAATTATGATGAGAAATGGAATGAAAACTGTAATGGAATAACTCAGTCTGTAATTGCTTCTTTTCTCTTGCGCCAACAAAAGTAACATCATTAGTGTCCTCTATTTATCATTACTCTTAATGTTCTTGCTTATTAAGAATAAGACAACTGGAATGCTTTATATGTCATACACATTTGGTATTACTCTAGCTTTAGAATATATTTGCACATTAACAAATTTAACTAGCCTCAATTCACCAATGAGATTCCCTGAACCATATCACACTGGATATCCTAGTAAAGAATTCCCAAGAGGTGTCTTCGTATTCCCTTGGTTCTTAAAAATAGATTTCCTAAGAGATAATCTCCCATGGGCTCATTTCTTCTCAATTGATATTTAACGAGCATAAGTTAATGATATCTGGTTTGATTTTGCTAACTTGGTAATTCTCACAATTTACTTCTTTAACTACGGAAATCAAGTTAACTCTAGTGACATTAAGGTTTCATTTAGTGCTACAAGATCTTTAGAAGAAGCTTTAGATTAATATTCTAAAATGTAAATCATGAAAAAGTATGAAAGTAAATATCCCAAAAAAGCCAAGAAAGAGAAAGCGGAAACTGAGGATAAGGCTGAAGGATCTGATAAAGAGGAGAATGAGGAATTAGACGAAAATGTTGCTGAAAAAGCTGCAGACGATTCTCTTGAATATTTCCTAGGAGCAACATATTATCTCAGTGAAATCAAACAAAATATTTTCATATATCACTTCACGAAAAAATCTAAATACTTCGCATTCATTGGTCTATAAATAGTTACACTTGTAATGACTTTTACTTTAGCAATTCTTTGCAGATCTTTTATGTCTCTTGGATATATGGTTTTATGCGTACCTTTGATTCTTTAAATTACTGATTTCTTTAATTTAGACAAACTTCATCAAGAGGGACGTAAATGGAATCATCCTTTTTATATTTAAGGACCTCTTATGATCTTTGCTTTCCTAGATTTTTCTCTGTAAATATTCTATTAAGCTCCATTTAACAATGGTGATTATGTATAAAGACAGTTTGGTTTTGACAAAATTTACAAAATTAATGATGAAGTTACATTTATTAACCTATTATATCCAACTGCTGAAACCAAAGATCTTCACTTTGTAACTCTATAACAAGGAGGTGAAAATCTATTTTTCTGTGTCTTGAAATCAGTAAATCTGTTCTTTATTTTCCTTTAAATGAGAATTTACTAATCAGATTCCTTCTGGCAATTTATGAGAGTTGATTTAAGAAGATTGTTAAAATTAGCTCAAAATTATAAGCGTATGGCTATGACTTATAGATACAATAACTGGAAACTTTAAAAGATAGTAACAGTTCAGCAAAGAAAACAAAAGATGTATGAAGGAGTAGCCGAACTCAGAATGAAGATGAACTATTACCTTAAAGTTTAATCACAATTACTAAGTGGACAGCCAGCTCAACCAAGATTAGGAAATAATATAAGATAGCCACTTCTAGAAAAGATAGATGAGGAAACTAAAGAAGGAGAAAGGCATGATACTCAAACATCAGAATCTCCTCGCGATCCTAGTGAGCAAACCATCCTTTCACAATTGCTTTAAAAGACTCCATCTGCAACTGGAGCAGGTTCCAGTAAAAAGAGAGTAACAATTAGCAAAGCTCTCGATAAGAACTTCAAATTTTCTCAATTCTAAGATCTTCTTAAAAAAGATGACATGTACTTCGAAAAGAAAGATTCTCTTAAGAAGATGAAGGGAAAGATAGGTAGATGTGGAAGATGGTATTTATCACTTAAGACAAAGCATGTTAACCAAATTGTCTTTATCAATGATGTTGGCGAGGCAGCATCTGTTAAAGAACATATGGCCTCAGGTAAGAGAAAGATTAGCTGTGATCTAGAGAAAATCATGATGAAAGATATTGATGCCTTCTATTTAAAGAAAGAGAATCAAACCATACAAAAGAAAGTAAGAAGAAAGATTGGAGTTAAAGTAGATGAAGACGAAATTTAATTATCCGATATGCCTAAGACTATTTAATTCCTTAGATTCTCAAATATTTTTGTTGGTATTATTGGTGCATTGTTGCAAGCTTCTTTCAGTCAAATGGCAACTATCGCCTATATTTTTATGATTGTCAGTTAGGTTTGTAATGCTGGATTAATATCAATTTTACTTCCTTTCGCTGTTTTTGGATATGCACTTTTAGAGGAAGGTAGACCTGGAAAATATTTCTGGAGAGTCATGAAGATCTATGTAATAATTATTTTATTCTTGAAATTCATAATTAACCTTGATTTCTTAAATGAAGACAAAGAACTCACTGAATAATACACTGCTATCTCTGTAACATATTATTTATTAATTTATTTAGAATTATGCTCTGTTTGGACTCTGGAGAGTTGAAGGAATAATTGACCTATTTATTTATATCCTTCCAGAAGTCATTATTCTATCAGCTATAATGGGTTAGAATTATTATGAAACACTTATTGGCCTTTACGATAAGAGAGAAATTGACATTGAAGACATTGAAGAAGCTAGAAATAGATTCGTAAATAATTATATCATAATCATATTAGTTAAATCAATTTAATCAAGAATCCAAAGAGGACTAGGCTTAAGAGAGAAAGCTTGAAAGAAATAGAAAGATATTCGAAGACCCAGAGGACCAAGAATAAGAGATGTTTGGTTTGACATACGATGATAAGATCAGAAATATGAAAGGAGAAGTTGCAGAAATTCACACCACTGTCTTAGCAGAATACAGAAAGGAGCACTTTGATGTTACTGACGCAAACTTAACTATTTAACGAAA
Source organism: Paraurostyla sp. PUJRC_G6 (assembly GCA_001272965.2). NCBI lineage: Eukaryota > Ciliophora > Spirotrichea > Stichotrichida > Amphisiellidae > Paraurostyla > Paraurostyla sp. PUJRC_G6. Next base: position 8,106 of record LASR02012215.1, read on the forward strand.
CAGAAAAGAACTTTATGAAGACATTTGCAGAAATTATCCCTTTGAAAGAAGATACTCAGAGATCTTTGATAAAAATGAAAGAAGACAATTGGTTAAAGAACTCAAGGCCAAAAGACCTGAGAACCAAGGACTTATTAGAAATTACTTCGGCAAGAAGAGCTATTTCAGAAGACTATTCCCTAAAGTTAAGGAGGCCAAGCCCGGTATTGATTTCTATGGAAAGATTACCTTTGTTCAGTTCATCATTTGCATCTATTTAATCTCTTATTATACTAAGCTTGATGCAAGAGGAACCTAGAACCTTGAAAACTCAAGTTAATTCTCATTCAATATGGTCGTTTTCCTGTTTATATAAGTGTTTGTTATGATCCTTGAGAGATATATCAGCAGAACCAACACTCGTGTTAACCTTTAAAAGGCAAGAAGCGGAAAGAAACTTGATGATACTGACCTAACATCAAAGATGACTCTTGGTGAGAACCCTAGATCTCTATCTATTCATCTTTAAGCATAGAAGACTGGCGATACAATTTTATTCGGAGCCAAAGGAAAGAATTAAGATTAAGCAGTAGACCAATCCAAGAAGATTCTATAGATTGAATTACAACATACCAGAATGACTAACCAGCAAGTCCTTAAATGGATTATTCAATGGGTTCTTTTGATTTTATATCATGCTCTTGTATTCTGGTTCTTCCCTATTACTAGTAATGATGCTATCTATGGATAACCCTACTGTGATAAAGAATCATCCTAATATAATAAGTATGGATGCTTGAGTTTCAAATAAAACTGGTTTATTATCATTTTCTATCTGATCTTCTGCTATTACTTCATGCTTTCAGCCTTACAGATCAGATACGGATACCCTGATTACAAGGAACCAAGCTCCCTCACCTCAAAGAACAGAGAGGGTCCAGTCCTTTTGTACAGAATCTTCTATAACTTGCCATTCCTCCTCGAATTGAAGACTGTACTAGATTGGTGCTGGTAAAAGACATCTCTTGATCTCTTCCAATGGCTTGAGCTTGCTGAAATCGATTCAGAGCTTTATTTCTTCAAAAACGGCAATGCTAGTTATTTCACAAGAAAGCTTGGAACTAAGATTGAAAGATTTGAAAAATGCCTTTGCGGGTGTTTCTGCCTCGGTATTATCCTATTCTTCTTAGTTGGGCCATTCTTCCTTTTCAGTAACCTGAGCTATATTGCTGATAATAACCTAGTTACTGATGCCACTATTGATTTCAATATTAAGATTAGAGATATCGACAAAGAGGAAATATATGAATTCCCTATCTTCAAGACTGATAAACCACTCAGCATGTTTACTATGGGAGAAGAAGAATATACCAAGAGAGGATATAATGTATTGCCTGAGACTAAATTCTTCGAGCCAGGCCAAATCCAAATGATTAAGATGAAGAACTCATCAGATACTGAGTGGTCTGTATCAGGTGACTACAGATACACATTCTCAGAGCTAATTGCTAATACTCTTGAAGGATCTGAAGATATCGAATTGACTTTCGAATTTAGCTACTAATTCACTAGACCTGTAAGTTTAAACAATCAAATTAACATATTAGGGACCTACTGAGGCACCTGTAATCAGTGGATCACACAAGAGAGTATTGGAATTCTTAGATGAATCAGATACTAATGTTCTTTCGGAATTAAATGATATTATGGAGATGGATTGTGAGGCTGATCCCAATTAAGTTAGAGGATTCAAAATGATAGACTTCATTCCTTATGTAACATTTAGCATATTTACCTATTGTATAGTAACTAAGACTTGGAGAATTGAAAGAAATCATTGAACTACCCCTAGAAAAAGAAAACGTCACTCTTTCCTACTCTTGCCAGAACTACTGGGCTTTGAACGTAAACTCACAAGGTCTCATGTTCATCACCTTCTCTGACTTAATCTCCTCCAACCTATTCGACGCCACTTCCATTATGGGTTTCTATTTGGGAGTCGCCTTCCTTGTTGGTACAACCCTCAGAAGCATGGTCGTCTATCACACAGATAGATTCTACTGTACTGAGATCCCTGATCCCGAACCCATCAGAAACTTAGTCAGTGCTATTTATATGCAGAGATTGGAAATGAACCTCAAAAAGTAAGATAATGTTTAATAAATTGTTATTTAGGGAGGAAGAACTGTTCTTTATTCTGATGGAAATATTGCGGTCCCCGGAGATAATCAGGAATATATGCGGAAGCAGTCTCAGAGCTCCTTTAGTGCAACCTAAAGAACAATGAGTACAGGTCACAAAAGCTTCTGCACAAAATAATTGAAGTTAACTATTCAAAACTAAACTTTCATTAAAATACTTTTACTTTCTTAATTTAAGCAAGGCATATTTTATATATTTAAATTTTATACTTCTTATTAAATAATAATGAATTCTTTATCATGGGGTTTTGGGGTTTT
>LASR02012295.1:0-10430 GCA_001272965.2 Paraurostyla sp. PUJRC_G6
CCCCAAAACCCCTAGCATAAAAATCAGATGTTAAATTCTAATATTTAGATTTAAAAATAAGAATTTACATGGAAAGTTACAGAGACGTAGAAAGCCATCAATCACCAATGACTTCAGCAAGAGATTCTCTATGGAAAGGAATAAAAGCGATTCAAGGTTTTATGACTACAAATAAACACACTAATTCTCTACCAAACTAAGGAGGCATTCCTGTCTCATCTACTGCTTCTGTCTCTAATAATCAATAAGAAGTAGATGATTACTTAGCTGGGGAACCAGTCATCATCCATGCTGATGATAATTTGAACTATGCCCATCCACGCCATTCCTATCTCAGCAGTGGCAATCATATAAGTAATGCTTCTAGATAGAACTAGCTCTAATCCATATCAGATTCTGGATCTTTACACTAACCAACTGTAGAACCTTTAGTTAAGGTTGATAGGGAGCATGAAAGCACACTTAGTGAGAATGAAGTCCGCTAGATTATAGAAATTTACAATAAAAATATCGATGAATGCACAAAAGAAAATGAATCATTAAAGGACGAGATCAATTAGCTTAACTCCCACCTTAAAGAAGAGGAGTAGAGAGTTTATGCAGTTTAATAAGAGATCTAATCATTAAAGCATTCTTAAGTATCGAGTTTGGCAGAGCTTGAAAAGATTAATATGCAGGTTAATCTTCTAAAATCTTTTAAAGATAACAAAGATAAATTACCTTTCAATGAATAAGTAGAAATTGAGAAAGCCAAAAAGGAATTGTCTGATTAATTTGAAATTAAAGATGATATTGGACTAGATTAGCTTTCTAAAATTGAAGAGTAACTTAAATACATGAAGCTTTTGGAATATTAGGTTACTCTATTGTAGATGGAATAAGAATTTTTAAAGGAAAAAGATCAAAGTTTGAATTAGTTAAAAGATTAGACCAAATGGTGCATTAACTGTAAGAAAGATTTCAAAGTGAGTGAAAATCATGAAAATGCTTGTGTTCATCATTCGGGAAGAATGAAATTCTTCAGTTGCAAAGGATGTGGAAATGCAGAGTACTATACTTGCTGTATGAGATGCAACAAATGTAATCCTGGTTGTAGAAGTAGTAAACATATAGCTGAAGCTGATTGATAATAATCTTAAAATAATATAATTTCATTAATATATAAAATGAACTAAATATTTGAAAAGCTTAACAATAAAGAAAAAGGTAGCTAGGGAGAAATTGAAACATCTTCTCCTAAAAAAGGTAGATCCTTAGGTGGTGGACTCTTTGGTGGTATGCAATTGGCTGGATTATCCATGAGAAATAGCAGCTTATCTTCTTAATCTCTAATTGGTTAAACCGAAAAACTATAGAGATTTGAGTTTTAATGCCAATTGCCAATTAAAGAAACATAACTCATCTCATAAGTTTAACAACAATCTTCAACAGTGACCTCATCAATTCCTACCTCTTTGAATGCCTCATAAAAATCTTAGGAATCACTAGTAACCTAACTTAGCTAGCTTTCTCCTATAAATTATATGGCCCTAAATTATATGAGTCGTTAGATTCTATATTCATGCAACTAATCATTAAATATGTTTTCTATAACAAAAAGTAAGGTAACTAGTTCAAGAACTTTTGCTGATATTCTAAATGAACCTTAAGGAAAATCTGATTTATATTAAATTGAGAATTTGCAGCCTCTTATACTCAAAAATTGCTGGGTAGCTGTGAAAAATAAGAAATAACTCATATTCTTTAACAGTTATTTAGATAAAGGAACTGATCCAGCTGCAGATTCAAACGGCATAATGGATATAAAAATCAATTAAAAAAGTGAGGAAATATTTACTGTTACAAAAGACTACAGACAAATAAGAATTTTCATATATGAAATTACAGATAAAAACCCAAGAAAGCAATAAAGACTTAATCCCAAAAAATTTTAGCATTTTGAGGTAGTTTTATCTAATAGAAAGAATATTTACTTTAATATGGGTCTCTTGTAATTTAATATCATAAATGAGATGGATGTCATGATTGTATAATCAGCTAGCTTTAATGAGATTTCTATTTGGAATGCAAATGAAGGAAATATTCTTTACAACTTTAGCATGGATAATTTTGCAATGATATAGAATGGCAAAGAGGAATTTTCTGGTTCATCTTTTACAAAAGATTTAGCTAATAAGGCTGGAGCTTCATCTCATAAAAATTAAGGATTACCCTCAGCTTTGTAATAAGAAAATAAAAAGTTTAATTTTAATGTGGTTGCGACTTTTTAAGAATTCATAATAGTATATAGTAATAATTAGAAAAGGCTAATAGTTTGGGATATTATCAGATAATAAGCTATTTTTATAAAGCATATTAAGTAAATAAAGGGTCCTATACTATATTTGTTCGTAGATTGTGCTACTGATATTTACTCTGGAGGAATATTGCTCATGAATGAAGATGGTCTCATATATGAATATGGAATAGCTTAAGGTCATATATTTGCTAAGGCTTATAACATTTAATATCGGGATTAAGTATAAATAGCAGTTGAAGATTCAGATATCACAAGTCCTCCTCCTATTATTAGGAATGCAGTGTCTTAATATTTCATGCATTAATAGCATAAGAAAATAAAGGAGTTAGAATAGCTTTACCCTCATTCTGTCTAAGATGATGACTATCAAATTATACAAAATGCTTCAAAGCTACATTTCTTATAAATTGAGAATTGTAGTAGACAACTGTATATTCTAAGAGAACATTCAATTGATATTGTAGAAATGTTCTCATCGGCATATCCATTGTATGAAATGCCAGAAAATGAAATAATCAAAGTTCAAAAAGAAGAGTTATAAATAAAATCTGATAAGAGTTTGGAATTCCTAATGATAGAAAATGATATTGGAGAAACTTATTATTAGAATATTGAAGATTTGGGGAAAGAAGATTAAGGTCGAGGTGGATTCAAATTATTAAATCCTAGTGACTGCTATTTAAAAGTTAGTGGTGCTGATATTTTAGCGAGATGTATTGATTTTAATTAATCTTAATCACCTAGTAAAATAAATTCCCAAAAAACTAGTTCTCATAAATCACCATTAAGTCCAATAAAGTAAAAAATGAGTTCAAATAAATTTAGATAAGCAAATTGTGAAAATTTTCTAAATTCAAAGATTCTTTTATATGCTTTTGATTTAGAGTTAGGAATCATGGTTTTTTATAATAGCGATGGAATGCTTGCTGTGATAAATCTGTTCACAATGGTAAGACGTTTTATGTAACTCGGCTTATAAAGTAATCTTCAAAAAATCGTACTAATTGAAAAAGATAACCATGATAATGTGAATTATTTGGTCAAGAAAGCATCTCATTAAAATTGTACTTTTTTTCAATAATTTTTATATTTTTAGTTGATTTGCATGAACTGAAAAAGTTGTTATAATCTAAGAAACAATTATATGATGATTATACAACATCAGCTGATCCAAATTTTTCAGTCATATTCATCTGTGAGAATGATATAATTGAAGTAAGAAATGATATAAAGTAAAATATTTTGACTTTCAAGAATAAGATTGCTTTTAATGATAGAGTTGTCGAAGTTTATTACTTAAAGAATAAACTTTAAATGTACGCAATCTGCAGAGATGGAACAATACGAGATATTGAAACTGAATCTTTTACCACTACAAGATTATTTAATATGTATTGGAATGATGTCTCAGCTACTTTTCTAAATGAGAATAAAGATCTTACTACTCTTATAGTAGGACATGAAAAAGGAATCATAGCAAGTTAGTATATTGATGTTGAAAAATTTAAGACTAATGCTCTAGAGAGAAAGTTTCAAATACATAACTTTCATAGATTAGAGATTTTAAGTATTAATACTCCCAGAGGTACTTAGAATCAGTTCTTATCACTTTGCAAAGAGAGGATAGTATGCTTGTGGCTAATGTAAAATGAGAGACCTTTCAAAGTTTTCTATTTCAATAATGAATTCAAAAATATAATAGCATTAAAAGACAATTATAATTAAGAAACTCTTATAGAAAAATTCCTTCTTATTGGAAAAAACAGAATATTTGAAACATCAACTAGGACAGCTCCTTTTTATAGATCTTACAATGAAGATATGCAATTTGAATGGGAATGCTTTGCTTATGAGATGAATTAATAATTAGCTATTATAAAGAAGTCGATTAAGGAGTCTAAAATATTTGAAAGTGAGAAAAGATTTGATTTGAAATTGTCAAAATTACAAAGCTTAATTGATGTGAAATAAGATATTATGAGCAGATTCTCAAAAGAAAAAGGTGAGATTGAAACTCTAGAAACTGAATAAACAAATCAGCCTATAAATAATCTTTAAATAGAACTTGAGGATTCAAGCCAAACCTAAAAAGCTAAAAAAGATCAGTAAAATACAAAAACTAACTTGAAATTGCCATAATAGCATTTCATTCCAATATTGAACTCATTTGTAGTTGATAATAAATAAGTTCCGATTCCCCATAGACTCATAGACTTTGAATATTGCCATTTCTATAAGAAATGTAATATGGGAAACTTATCTGATTCAGAAAAACGGTTTTTGTATACATATTTGTCTATAAATTACGTCTATTTGAAAACTCTGAGATAAATGACTAGGGAGTAAATTCTTTCATAAAATAAAACCTATCAAGATAAAGACAAAGTTAGTTAGTAGATGCAAAGAATAAAGGAATAGAATAAAAAGATTAATTCTGAAATCTAGAAAAATCATTAAAATAATGAGCAAAAAGAATAGCAGAAAAATATAATGATAAAGACTATGGAACTTTCTCGATTAAATCAGCAAAGAAAGAACAATCCAACTGTTATGATGGGACTCATTAAAATACCTGAAACATAAATGCCTTCATATCAGGCATAGCTTCAAAGTGAAAGGATCTTTTCTGCTCAACGATATAAAGAGGAAACTCCTAAAGTAAAAGTAGAAAACTAATAAGATTTTGAAGATATTCATTCTAAGCCTATTTAATACCATCAAGAACATTAATAAGTATAATCAGCTAGAACATCTAGAGAAGCTTTTTTAAAATCCTCTTCTGTTAGATAGATTACATCTTTCAATATTTAGCTCCCACAGATAACAGTAAATGAATTTTCGAAAGAACTTATTTCGTTAAGAGATTCTTTGAAAAGCAGGGAGCAATCTCTATAAAAACCACATCATTAGCCACATTAAAGCTTTACGAGTATGAGATTTGGCAGATCTACTCGAAAAAATTCAATAGACAATAACTAATAATTAAATAGTAATCGCACTTCTAAATATGATGAATAGTTTTACATTTGTCCAGAATAAAACACAATTAGGCCACCATTTGTAACATTTAAAAGGACTGATCACATGTTAAATAATTAATATTCATTAACTCAAGAATAGCCAAAGCCTAAAGATCCCAAATCTTAAAGGAAAAGAATAGATAATTCACAGCCAATATCATTTCCTAAAAGGCTAGCCTCACCTCATTTAAAAAAAGAATAGCTCTAATAATTCGTCGGAGATGATTAATTAGAATAAAAGCAAGATTCTGATGCCTTATAGCACAGTAAATCTTATTAATCTATGCCTGCTGTTAATATTAACTCTATCACCGATTCACTAGCATAAACAGCAAGGATACCGAGTTATTAGTTAGAATTTAATTAATCAGTAATGTTGTAGCAATAAAAAGAATTTGCATCCTAAATAAGCAAAGGTCTTTCTCAATTAAACTAGAAGAGATTCTTTTCAAATCAAAGATTATAATAAGAAATATTAAAACCTCTAATTAGTGATTCTGATTAATAGAATAACAATGCTCCTTACGATTCAAATAAGTTGTACTCTATTTAAATTCCCAAAATTTATAATTAAAAATAAAGTAGTCAATATTAAAGCTAAGGAGTTAGCAGCTCTGACTAATAAAATTATCTTAATTCAAGCCTTGCTAAAAACATTAGTCTTCAGTACTAATAAGAACCCAATATAAATTTGAATGTGCTAGAGTTATCAAATGCTTAAATTGGTGGAGGAATAATATAATCAAACTAATAAAATCAGAACTCAACTTTATCAATTAATGTATAAAATCTTACAAAAGTAGTAGATGTCAAATAATTTTGGGATAATTACCAGAATAAGTTGAATATGATTAAGAATAATCAAAAGAATATGGCGGCTATAAAAACTCATAGGCAAGCTTAGCATGTTGCTTAATTCAAGGACTTAATAATCAAAAGTGCAAGAGGTCCTTAAGTTTAAAGAATAATGGAGGAAAGACATAATATATTAGATAGAAATGAAGTTGGTAATCCAAATGAAAGTAAAGCATAAATGTCTACAGGGTCAAATTCTAAAGTTATTAATGAATAATCAGTAGAAGAAGATAGAGAGGATTTTGATTCTAAAATTTTTCATTCTTCTAATCAGTAAACACTTTAAGATGAATCAAAATAGTTACCTAATTTTTTGTAAAGGCATGGTTCTGTAAATACTTCTAATTTTTCTACTCTTCCTCTTAAAATCAAAGGATTGCAGTTTAATCCTTAAAATGATATATTTTTATAAAAATAAAATTAGTAGGAGAATTTCGATAGTATTGCTTATATTGAATCGTTTTTTAAATTCAAAATAGATCCATATGATCTTCTCAGTTTCTTTGATTAATGTAATATTGATATTGAATAAATCAACAAAACTGATCTGAAAGAAATTTTGATAAAATATTTGGAAGCTTAAAAATAACAGAATTATTAGGATTAATTAAGCAACCATATAAAAGTTCAATAAATGAGAGAAGCCAATACTATTTAAAAATTTCAAAAAGAGTTAGTTTATCTTAAATTGAATGAGGATAAAAAGTCATAGACAAAATAGTTAGATAAAAAGGTTTTTGAAGAAATTTACAAAAAATATTTGATAGAACAATAAAATTTTGAGTAATTATACATGAAAAAATAATAAATCTAATCTTAAAAATTCACAAATTAGAATAAATTAATAAACTAAGGTGCTATAAGTTCTTAGTCTTTAGATTAGCAAAGAAAATAATTATCTTCGTATATTTAAGATTAGATCATTAATAAGTGGCTTCTAAGAAAGGTTTTTAAATGCGTTGAGTTATTAGATAATGGAATGGAAAAAATGGAAGTTCTTAAAACAGTTTGTCCTGAAGGAGAATTCGAAGAAATTAAATCTAATAACTATAATGGATGGAAATAAAGTAAAGTTATCAAAAAGCCTAAATAGTCAGTTAAGAGAAAAGATGATCCTTAATAATTGTTCTATAGTAATAATGATGACGACATCAAAAAGCAATAGCCTCTAGGTATCGAGATAAAATAAGTTAAAAGTAGACCATAGACAGAAAATTAAATATAAGGTAATGGAGATAATAATCAAGTCTATATACCATCTAAATTGTCAAAAAAGCATTTTCAATAACTTAATGATTAATAGCAGGATAATTCATCTTTGATAGAATAGAAAAATACTAACAACAAAAATAATAATAATGGAACTAACTTTAATCTATCTCTAGAAAGCTCTTCAACATTATAGATTAGATAAGAAAGCTAAGATAATGTCAATAGTTCATTGCCAATATAAAGGCTGGATCCAAGATTTACCAAAAGCTCATAATCGAACCAGGGTAGATTGAGTACTAAGAGATAAAATAATAAGATTATTAAGAATTAGAGTAGAAATAAAATCGTTTAAGATAAAGCAAAGGACTAATTTATCGAAATTAAAGATGAAGCTATCATGTAGACTCATTAAGAAGTACCAAGCAAAAGAATAGAGTAAGATCTAGAATTGCAAATTTAGTCTGACCATAATAAACTAAATTCTACTTAAGGATAGAAGCCAGAAGCAAGCTAAAATTCAAATGATAAATCAATTTAGTTAGATGAAAATACAGTGGAATTGAATTAGGATATCACATAAATTTAGATAGATTAAAACAAAAAGACAAGTAAAAATAGTTTGAATTTAGAGAAATTGAAGAAAGATGATAGTAGCATTAGGATTAGTCATAATGAAAAGATAAATGAGAAGATTAATAGAGATGTAATAAATAATGAAGCAGTAGAAATTTAGAATTCTTTATAGGATTCAGTTGAAATTCCTCCTATTTCTATATCAAATGTTGATAAGTCTTTGGAATCAACTATTAATCTAAACCAAGAAACTCAATAAAAAAAATCAACTCAATTACTTGCAAATTTTGATGACCCCATCGATCCAAACTATTTCTCAGCTTCAGTTAACTTACGCTTGAAAACCGCTTCACCTTAGAGAACTGAAGATATTCGTGCGAATTCAAGTGAAAACTCTGGTAGTGTAAAAGCTACAAATGGGGGTACAAATGCAGGCCTCAGAAGAAGAAGCACTATTTTTTCAAATAGAGCAGAGCAAAAGCAGCTACCCAATAGTACCAAAAATATAGAGAGTAATATCATAAAGGTAAGCAGTCTGAAAGAAAAAATAGCGAGATCTTTTGGCAAGAAATTTTCGAGGGATTCTGGAGATGGCAATGCATCACCTGGCCTCTAATCAATTATGAACTTGAATTTAAGAAAAGAAACTTCTTAGGAGAGCCATTTAACAGAACCAGATATTAGCCCTTCAGCAAGGTTATTATTACCTGCGGCCTAAAGAAATATCAAGAAAGCTCCTCTAACAGGGAATATTGATAAACAAAGGAAAAATACTATGATAAGATAGCATACTTCTAGTGAGAAATCTCTTGGCTCAGCATCCAATAATGTAAAACGAAGGAATTCTATACGGCCACCTAGCTTTATTAGAAAATCTACTTAGATTGGATAAATATAACAAACAGATAGCGATTACTTTATGAGGCAAGATAGCATAGAAGAGCGTGGAAGTGAAGATTCTCTCATGGAAGACCTTAGAATTGATCTGAGTGAAAATGAAGTTGGGAGTCTTAAAGATAAGCTTTTTGGAATGATCAGTGAGAATCTATTTTAGGTAAGCCCAGAAGAAAGAATTTAAAAAATGAAATTAGCAACAATATTAGAATAAATTGATCTGAAGCAAATTTAGGAAATGGGAATAAAATTCAATGTTAAGAGAGATAACTACGATGAAATATTCGAAAAGTTAAAAGAATATTAGAAATTGCAAGAATCAATATCTGGATTGAAGATTAACAAAAAAACTTTGATAGATATTAAAAATAAACTTATGCCAGGGAGTAAAATGGCTGCTAATGATTTCATTATGACTATTTGTAATTACTTTATTAATTTATATATTTTAGTGAAATAAGGTGACCCTACTAAATAACCTTCCAAAAACTAAAACTCTAGGAATAATTAGCCAGATTAATAAATGAGTCAATATATTAAAAAGTCTGTTGATAACTTTGCAGATATGAATCAATAAGATGACACTCAAGACCCTGATTCATCTTTCATATATAATGGAAATAATGCCTAATCTGCAGGTATTATGAGCTGTGCTGAGATACTTGGTAAATTATTTGACTAAGATAATGATTTTCATTATTTCAAAGGTCGGCTAAAAGAATATGTAATTTAGAATATTTTAAAATGCCTTATAGCGAATGAAATTTAGTTAGCAGACTTAGTTTGTTGAAAGTGCTAAGGATGTTGAAGATGCAGATAGAAGAGACTATGCTACTTTTGATAGATTGGAAATCTTTAAGCAAGCTTAAGAAAATATCAAAGAGCTATAATAAAAGCAAAGAAAAATAGAGGAAACCAAAGGTCTAATTAAAGATGCTCCAGCTTATTCTGGCATTGCTGGATCGAGTAATTAAGGAGGTTATAAGGGAAACTTTGTAAACTAAGATGTAAATGGAGGATTTGTTATTGAAGATGAAGAAAAAGGAGAAAAAATAAGCTTGAATAACTTAGCAGAAGACATTATGAACATGCTTCTAGAAGTTAAAAAAAGGAACAGAAAAGCTGAGAGACTTTAAAATATGAATAATGGTATTACTGAATTAGAAGAAGACGATAATTTAAATGAATAAGACAACAAAACTAAAACTACTTAAATTGATAATACTTAAAATAATCATATGAGAAGTATTAGTGATAAAACTGGAAAAGGTAAAAAGCTCTGGCTAAATTTGGAAAAGAAAAGGGAAATGGAATAAATGACATCTATTGAAAGGTAAGAGAGGAAATATGGTATTATGGCTAAAAATAATACTGAATATCTTAATCCTTAACTAAGTCAGAGATACCTAGAAAGATAATATTTCAAATAGGATAAGAAAATAATATTACCTAGCATTAAGTAAAAATAATACTAAATCAGCTCTAAATCACAGAATTAAAATAAAGTACTATGATAATTTTATCTTTAATTTCATAAATATGTTAAAGATTTATTCAAGTGGGGTTTTGGGGTTTTG